>PVJA010029835.1:0-26325 GCA_004027025.1 Myocastor coypus
TTTTTTTTTTCTTGCTGGGTTGACCACCCAGGAAATCATCCATTATTTATGAAGGAAAAGCACTGCCACTAGGCATTCTGGCAAAACTCTTTCGACTTTGAGCAATAGCATCTCACTGAAAAGCCCTGGAGCACTCGCCTCAGAACTCCCAATCAGGAAGTGCTGCGAATGCTCCCAGCCAAGGGGAAGCAGTAACACAGTTACAGTGCGTTTGCTTCCTCTATCCGGAAGATCGACTTGCTCCCGCCCGTTTCCTTCAGCATGCACTGGCAAGCCACCAGCTGCAGCTAGGTCCGATCTTTCTGGAGATTGAACCCAAGGCCTTCTCTTCTCTCCCTCAGACTTGACACACCATGACCCCACGTAAAGCAGGCTCCAAGCAGATGGTATTACCTTCCTTTCCTTTGTGAGGCAGGAACCCATCGACTGGCTCTCTTCCAGCTTCCCTGAAGGTCCCCAAAGGTGCGAACGATGGAGCAAGAGTCACAAATTCAAACATCAGCTGCTGCTTAGGTAGGAAGTCAGAGGACACTGCATGCAAGACAGGATGGTGCACAGCACAGTGAACCAGCAGCTGTGCCCCAACCTCACCTCAGCCCGTGGTGTCACGTGACAATCATGCCCAGGCCCGCCAACTGGCTGCTTCTGTTGCTAAATACAATTCTTAAGTGCCGGTAATAAATTATATTTTAAGGACAAGAGCATGGAAGAAACTTCTAAAGTCGATAGCCTTTATTGTGGGTTGATATCCATGGAAGCAAAGCCACACTCTTGTTTTAATAATTCTGCTTATTATAACACACTAGAAACACGCCTACATTCATGAGAAGAAACAAAGGACTCAGACTTAGAGTCCAACCAGATCTAGTCTCGGAAAGGAAAACGAGCTCAAGGATCTCCCACATGTTATTGACCTTAGAAAGGAAGTAATTTGAGCACTCTATTTACTATGTTGATGTCTAAAGATACATCATAGCCTGAAAATGTCACAACCAGCTGTTTTCCCACTAAGAGTAGATAACTAAGTTTGATAAACTTGGTCACTCTGTGTGTGTGTGTGTGTGTGTGTGTGTGTGTGTGTGTGTCTTTATTTTATATGATAAGCTACTGTTATTTGGTCTTTGACCAAATAACCATCACGCTGTGTCTGCATTCTGAGAAGACTCAATCTGTGCCTCTGCCGTCACCGGCGCTGCGCAGGCCCTGTGTCCCTTGCAGAGCAGACACAGATGCACAGCCTCCCTGTTCCTCGAGTCCTTCCAGAACATCATGAGCGCTGAGATCTAAAAGCGCTTTTACTTCCCTAGTAATCCTCCCAGTTAAACCCCTTGTTATCGCCTTTGTAACCGGTGCGCACCATCGCTCAACTTCCAGTTAGGAGTCAACAGTAGCTCGAGTTCTATGTGCGCAGACGCAGAGAAGGCGACAGCAAGGCACGGCCACTCCCGTTAAGTGAACACAGGCTAGGGAAAGCCTAGAGCCACCCAAAGTGGAAGAGACAAAGAGAGGGCCTGCTCAGAGCCTTGGGAGGGAGCACGCTAGCAACCGTAAGTCTTCCATAGTACTTAAGTGCAAGCCTGCGTCTTGTAGAAAGCCCCGGTTTGGGGCAGCTTCCTACAGTGGCCCTGGAAGGCTGACACAAGCTCGCCGCACTCTCCCAGTCCGTGCCGTTGGCTTTCTCCCTCCCTGCAGAAGCAGAACTCCCAAAGCTGCTCTGCTCCCGCGCGGCTGGCTGGCTGGCGAGGGTCTCCTGCTGTGCATTTTCCCTCCCTCCCTGCCGCTGTGCTCTCACACCCTGCCCCTGGGAAGCTTCCATCAACTGCTACCTGTCAACCCTGTGCTGACTCACCGCTCCGGCTCTGATTCTCAGTTTCTACCTGGAGCGGCCAGGGACACCGGCTTGCACTGCTTGCCTGACCTTTGCTTTGCCTCCTGTGCACCTTCCCAGATTCAGCCCCGGGCCGTCTTCCTTTCCTGCTCACCCAGGTGATATTCCAGTAACTTCCCTGAATTCCACACACCCGGTTTTTATGTTCTGTCCTTGCATATTTCTACCAGCGAGGGACGGCTGGGTGGTGGGGAGCACACCAGGCTCTGCAGTGCTCACTCGGTGTGCAGCGTGAGAGTGCGAAGCCAGCCTCGTGCCTGGGCGTATCAGGGTTGCTCCTCACATGTGCACGGCTGGGTGGGAGGAGCCTAGATGATGCGCACAGGCATGGGGAATGTAGTCTTTACATACATGGATGTTTGTGGCGTGTAAAAATATCAGCAGTGTTAGTATGACTATTATTATTTGACGTTGTTGGATAATTGATATGTTTCCCAATCCTTGTACAACCAGAAGAATACCTATGGCTCTAAATTTTTTTAATGGATGATAACCTGCTGTGTTGGGTACCTTTTTTTTTTTTAACATAATGAAGTAGATATTAATAAAACAAAAAACTTGCACAAAAAAACTTAAAAAATTAAACAAAATAAATGGAAAGTAATGGTGATAGAATATATCATGGATCATAATTTTTAAAAAAAATGGTCAAATGTTACTCAGAGTACAAATCATAAACAATGGGACTGTCGTACAAAGGAGAAACAAACAGTATAATGAATAAAGAAGAGGCTATACACAATGGAATACCACTCTGCCATAAATAAAGATAAATAAGACATGTGTAGGCCAACAAATTCAGTATAATATTAAGTAAAGTAAGTTGGTCAGGCTGAAATATCACATGCATATGGAAGAAACAGACAAACAGAAGAACATAAATGAGTGGAAGTAGATAAGCAAGAAGCAGAGAAAAGTCCAAATAATTTTCCAAATTATCTCCTGTATTTTCAGAACTATTTTGCCATGTGTGCTAGCTTGTGCCATTCATGCTAGGACTTGCGCTTAGGTGCAGCGCGGGGCATCTTAGTGTGTGGCCGTGAAAGCTCAACACAGCAGCGACAGCTCTGCGGCCTCCTCAACTCTAAGCTACATTCTTCTGGCATCTAGCACAACAGCAGATCTCGATAATTTCACCTCCTAAATACAGTGCTAATATTTCCAGTTTCTTCACAGAGAAAAGCAATTGAATCAGAACCGTGCTCTCATGCACACCTCCCGTATCCTGGGTTAGATTCTCAGTGCGGCCCCCCTGCAGCTTCCACAACCACCTCTCAGTGGCCTACTTTTCCCTTAAAGCGCCCAACAGCATTTTAGAGCTTCCTGCAAACGTGTCATTCCATTACTTGGACCCATCCAATCGTTTCCAGCTCCTAGCTGCAGATATGCTGCCTTCCTCCCCTAATCCACTCAGGCTGACACAGCAAAGTGGTGCTCTGCAGATCCCAAGTCTCCAAGAAATATGTGCTCCAGAATCTGCAGTTTCTGAGCACAAATCTGATGCCGCTCTAGTTGGAGGGGCCGATCATCATGAAGGAAGGAGGAAGCCGGCCTCCAGGCAGGTGGGTGAGGCTTGGCGTAGCCTCGAGAGGGCCGGCCTGTCCCAGTTAGACGGTCCTTGAATCAGGTTGGCACAGCGGGATGCATGTGCGGGCCACTGTGCAGCTGGCCTGGTGAGCCGAGCCGAGCTACCTTGGGCTGCAGCTGGGTAGGATTCCAGGCCGGCTGAGTGTGATGGCCCTATTACGGAGCTATTATTTTCTTTTCTTTTTTTTTCTGTTATAGTACCTAGGGCCTCAGAAGGGGCGTGGTTTTGTCAGTTCCTTGATCTTGGACATTAAGCCCACAGAATTCTTAGCTAACAAATTGCTGTTGTTCCAGTTAACTACCTATAATCCATCATTACACTAATTTGCGAGTTTTTGGGTTTCAAAGAAATAAACGCTGATTGGTTGTGTCCAGGACGTAATCTGAGACCATTCACTAAGCATCAGTGCAGAATATGGTTTGGAACAAACGGCAACCCCTTAACAGGCATGATTTCATTACCATAGGAAAGTTCTGTGATTTTCTTTGTTTCATTTCTAAAAGAAGTTAAATTAGATTTCTCAAAGAAATGCCTTCATGAGATATTTGTCCTAAGGCAATTGTTTTCAACCTATGATGTGCAATTCATATCATATTTCATTTTCTTCTTTTGCTACAGTGAGAAAAGTACTTTACAATATTTCATTTTATTTATCACATTTATGGTACAATAATAAAACCCTAGTCATCTCACTGCATTAATTTTAGTGTCTGTTTCCATAACCATATATCTATATTTTTTACAAAATATTTCCTTTCAAGTCAAAAAGCATTTTATTTCTGATAGTCCAACACACCCATTATGTGTGGAAAATTTCTTCTCGTTATTTTCAGAGCTGTCAATCAAGTATGAAAATGATGGAAAACATCAAATTTTACTGCGTAAACGTTTTTGTAATTGAAGCATTTTACCTAAAGTCAGAGAAATGATCATGGTTATTTTCACATTTTCTCTGTACCGTATAATCTGATAGATGTCTCATCCAAAATCCATGTCAAAACCTAATCTGCAATGTCATAGCGAAGAGGGTTGCACAGGAGAGTACGGAGAGGGCTCCCGACCCACTCTCGTGCGTGGTGCTGACCATCCGTGAAAACTCCGAAGGAGTAGGAGGCCTCTCTCACCCTCCTCCTTCCAGAGGATACAGCCTCGAGTCGCCATCTTGGGAGAGGCCCCTCAGTGAGGCCTTCGCTGCCGAAAGCGTCCTGCTGGACGCCTTTCAGCAGCAGGAGAGATAATCCTCTAATGCAGTACTTTTGTATTAGTAGAATGCAAACTGAGATACTGTCTCATTCCATTTCTTCTTGCTCAGTGGAAAATAACTCTACTTTTCATGAAACTGAAAAACCTCGTGTAGGATGCATTATTGGTGTAAAAGTGTTCTCATAAGTTAATAATTTTCTGGATTACTGATGATTATTATTAATTTTTAGTACTAAAATTCTTTTAGCTATCCAAGAATAAATCATAGATATATATTTTTCCCCAGCAGATCCTAATGCCTGCATTAATTTTATTATTTTGCAGCCCGTTTCTTACCTCGTGAAGAGCTTACACTCGTGGAAGAGTTGATGACGATGCCAAGGGCGCGGCGCTAGGACGCCGACCCTGTCATCCACTCAGTGACTATCAGCACATTGGTGTGTCTGACAGCTGCACTTTCCACAAGGAGGCCTCGTCAAAGTGCCGTTGCTCCGGTGAGCAGTGGCAATTATTCTGCTTGGAACTGGAAGAAACAGTGTTTTCAGTTCACAAACACGTTCGTTTGTCAGCAATTTGGCTTATGAGCGGAAGCATTTGGAAAACTTTGGTTTCTATTTGTAAATTGTGCATCAGGAGACAAATATGAACATGGATATTATTCCCACGCAAACACAAACAGCTGTGTCCCCCAAGATGGTAGAACAAATTCAGTTCGTGTACCAAAGCACCTATGTGTTTACTAAGATTTATGAAAGCAGCTGCCTTGTTCACTTTTGTGCTGCTATCACAAGCATCACAGACTGAGTTCTTCAGTAGTAACAGACATTTATTAAGCTCAAAGCTGTGAAGGTTAGGAAGTCCAAGAGTCTTATGCCTGCTGGAAATGTTATATCATAACATGGTGCACCGACAGAAACTTCAGCCATGGCTGCTATCAGTAATCCATTCCCATCGTGCCTAACCTACCCATGATAATGGTGTTAATCCTAATCATTTCTCAAAGGCGTCACCTTTGAATACTACCATAACGATATCTCAGTTACTTTTCTTGTTGCTGGGACTGAACACCTACCACTCAAAACTAAGTGGAAAAGGTTTAATCAGCTCTCAGTTTTGTAGAGGTTTCAGTTCATAATTTACTGGCTCCAAGGCAGGGCAGCATGGTAGAGGGGCCATAGTTCATGGCAGCAGAAGACAGAAAAAGCTACAATGAGGAGAGAGCCAGACAAGGCTCTTCTGTCTCTTATACCACACCCAGGCTACTGGGATTAGTGTGGTGCCAACCCAGTAAATGATCTGATCCAGCAATCCCTCACCCTTAATCTCACCCATCTTGCTTCTAGCATTGGACTAAGAATCTATCACACATTCTAGATTCAGCTGCCTGCAGAACATTTCTATGATTCCATGATGCTTTGAGAGACATCTAGGCACAAACCATAGAATTCTCCCTGATCCCCTATAGACCCATGCACATGCCTTTGTCAGAAAGGTGTTTATTCCTTTTCCAAAGTCCTTACAGTATAAACATTGTGGAAAAGTCCAAGTTAAAGCGTTCCTCCAAGAGTTAAACTCTTATCTATGAGCCCCCATACAAATGAAAAGAAATGCTTCCAACATTCAATGGCACAGGATAGGCAATTTTATCCCCAAAGGTATTAGTAGGGGAATACAAAGGAATGGGATCAAAGCAAGCCCAAAATTCAGCAGGGCAAACATTAGCTGTAACTCTATGTGAAGCTTCCGTGGCAACCCACGGCAAGAGGTGAAGTCCAGTGAGCTCTGTGCCTGTGCACTTCTGGCATTTTTCAGGCTCACTCTGCTACTTCCTCGCAATCTTACTCTGACATTCCATATTCTTGGATTTTCTAAACTTGTGGGGTCTCCACTGAGTCCTTGGCTTCACACTCATAGCTTGTTGTACTGTACTTTCAGGGGCACATTGCTTGGCTTTCCAGGATTTCTTCTGAAAGCTGGGTGAAAGCCTTCCTGACCCCACAATTTTTGTACTCCGTATGCACCTAACACCAGCTCCATGAGGATGAGGCCAAAGTCTGCAGCCAGCAGCAGCAGTGGGCAGGCTTTCATCTTTCTTGGTTGTAGGGATCAAATATTTCGTTCACTGAGCACTTTCAATCCAATTCCAAAGGACAGATTCTCCAGAGGTCTGCCATTCTGGAACACAGTGCTCTGCAGCCTTCCTCTGGAGGCAGTCTTTCACTTTTGCAGTCCTGAGATTGCAGAGGGTGAAGTCCTACTTCTTGAGAGACCTTCAGATGATTTTTTCTATTCTTCTATTCCTTCTCAGCAAGTGAGATGCCCTCTATTCTATGTTTGCAGTCCAGAGCTTATTGGATCGCCCTTTCTTGACGAACTCACAATGTTTTAACTCATTCTGCTTGGCTCTTAGCACTTGATTCTCAGTATAAAAGACCCAATGAAGCCATCCCACTGCCTCAACATTTGACTTGCTTGAAAGTCCTTCTTCCAGATTAATTAGTGTGCACCCCTTAATCTTAGTGTCAGGCAAAGTACCTGGAAATGAGCAAAATGCACTCAAACTTTCTGCCAAGCTGGAACAAACAGCATCTGCATTTGAACAGTCAGTGCAATTTTTCGTCCCAAGAAAATCCTCTGAAATGTGGTCTTTAAGAGCAGACTTTCTATCACCTTTCTGGTCCTCTGAACTCTGGCTAGAATCTCCCACACAGTCCTGTCTCTAGCATTCCAGCTCTACTTCTTCAGCCAGCCCCTCTGAGCCTTTACAAACTCTTCCCACTGCCATTCATAAAGGCACCTGGAGCACATGTTTGGATATCATCACAGCAATAACTCCACTTCTGTGGTACCCAGATCTATCTTAGTTACTTTTCTCATTGCTGAGATAAAATACGTGACACGCAGAATCAAAGGGAGAAAGGTTACTTAACTCACAATTTGTAGAGGTTTCAGTCTGTAATTAACTGGCTCCAAGGCAAGGTGGCCTGGCAGATGGGCAGTGGTTCATGGCCGCAGAAGACAGCAAAAGCAAAAATGAGGAGAGAGCCAGGCAAGGCTCTTTATGTTCATTAAGTTATATGTAGTCTACTGGAAATGGCATATTGTCAAACCAGTCAATGGGCTGATCCAGAAATTACCCACCTGTAACTCCAGCACCTTAATCCCTGCGCTGGACTAAGCATCAATCACACACTATAGATTCAACCACCTCTGAAAAACCTATGACTGCATGAGGCTTTGCAGTGCCATGCAGACACAGCCATAACAAACGGCAATCGCATCTCTCCGTGACTTTTGACGGCAATACATTTTTATGTCCTAGTAACAGATGTAGAAATTAGTGTGCATTTGGAAACAGAAGTAGGCTTCAGTAGATGACGTTAGTCCTACGTTGGGTTGGCCCATCGGCAACAACTGCATGGAAATTAGGAGACAAAAGTTTTCCAGAGAAGTAAGACGAAAACCAGCAATTGGGTGGGAGGAATAACTCTTAGCAATGATTCAAGATGTGGCAAATTGAGTCTAAAAAGTCCAATCCCTGTATTCACTTAAACAAAACAAACATCTCCAACACGCGAAAGAATTTCACAGCGCCCTCGTCAGCTCAGAAGGAATAAGTCTAATTTTAAGATTATGTGCATTGGGCGTATTCTCATTCGGAAATGATGAGTGTGTTGTGTGGAATAAAGATTTGTCAGATCCCATTAGGTAGCTCACAGACGCTGAGGACAGGAGCAGAGATGTACTGAAGGCAGCATCCAGGAACAACACCTAAGACTGGCCAAGAATTGGTGGATGTTGGGGTTCTGGCTGGGCCCGCCGAAAGCCAACCTGGGCCAGGACCATGGCTTTATTCCAACTGCAGATCCGTGGCCATTGCTGTACCTAGTGAAACTTCTCACCTCAATCCAAGTACAGCAACAGAAGATGAGGTGCCATCCTACCCATGCCTCTTTGCGCTCTCTAATGCAGGTTTTTATTTTAAGAGTTTTGAATAACAGGAATATAACAATAATTATTGCACTATAGAGCTTTATATTTCAAAGTGGCTTTTTACAATAGATGAGCCATGAATATTCTTGCAAACAATGGAAAATAATGCAAACTTTCTTTTCAATAAACTAAGATAAATGTAGTATATATTTTTAAAAAATATGTATAAATATATTGAAATATTCTAACAGTAACATACATAATTTTGGGAAATATTGAACTTCCCTATTTTCTATTTTTCTTTCTTCTATTTGATTTTTGTACACATAATATATATTGCATGGTAGATAGATAGATAGATAGATAGATAGATAGATAGGCAGATAGATAGATCTAGAATTAGATTTAAATGTCCCCTGAAACCTCATGCATTTTCAATTTCTTCCTTGAGGGCCAGCAAGGTAGTGGGTCTTCTGCCAGACACAATACCCTCTAGGGCCCCTCATGGACCATGGTCCCCTAGTATTCAATCAGAAGAACCTGTGGGCTGTCCGAACACGTCCACCAAGGTTACCAAAGCAGTAGCAGATACCTTCACCAGTGGGTGTCTGGCATCTGATGGCTACCACTCTGAGCACCTCTTGTAATGGAAAAGTCAAAGAACACCTGTAAGAATGTCATAAGGTCTCACCACATTTAGTATTGAAATATTTATGAGTTTTTTTCTTTCCTGAAGTGTGCATTCATTTTTTGGTGATATCTACCTATTTATCTATCGATCAATCAATAGCTAGATAGGGCAGGCACGGCATGCAGTACGAGGGATCAAATCCAGATCCTTATGCTTGCCAGGGCAGTCACATAGAGATGCTGAGCTATCTCTCCAGCCTTAAATTAGCGTAAATATTCCTAGCTCATGATTCTCAGTGGAGACAACTTCTAGGTCTTCCATCAGCTTTTGGACCTGGGTAGTGCTCCCTGTTATCTGCAGCCCACGTGCTGTGCAGGAGACAGAACTTGATGGCATAGGACTGTAGCTGACTTCCTGTTGGCCAGCCTCCCTACCCCACCTGCCCCCTTCCCGCCCACCCCTTTCTGAGAGCCCCCTGCAAGACACTTTAAACATTAGAAATTTACTTACTTCGTCAAAATTATTACAGACTTTCTTTCACTGTGCTACACAAAGCAAGTGGGAAGCAAAAGATAACAAAGCCTTTGGAGTTGAGGTTAATGCAGCAAGAAAATGTAGCCAAAATGCAATGGTGACTCAGAGAGAGGGAACCGCGGCTATTGAAACAGACATACGCTCCTTCATTTACAATCTGCGCGACACTTCAAAATGTTCTTTCTTCCCAGCCACACCTAATTTTCTCTTCCCACTTCTCAGAGAGACCAGTCCTAAAGGTCACCGCTTGGAAGGAGCTCTCTGCACCCCGGAGCCCTTCCTTTCTGCAAGCACACAGTGAAGCCTTGCCATTGTTGGTTTCCCTACAATTGATTGTTTCACGATCAACTCCATACTAATTTTTAAGCAAACTACTACATGAAATACATTTTAAAACTCTGCATTTTCTAATGTATCATCATCTTGCCACATTTCGTATTCCTAGGCTTAGCTGGTGACTCTACGACACGCAGCTGACATTCACCAGAACGTGTAGCCTCAAGGAAAGACAATGAATGGATCAGTGCTCCAAAACACGTCAAGGGAAAGGGGTCCAGTTAGGTAAGAAAGGAAAAGAAAGGAGAGGAGAGGAGAGGAGAGCAGAGCAGAGCAGAGCAGAACAGAGGAGAGGAGAGGAGAGGGGAGCAGAGGGGAGGAGAGGAGAGGGGAGGGGAGGGAAGGGAGGGGGAGGGGATGGAAAGAAGGAAAGAAAAGAAGGGAAAAGGCAGTCAAATCTGAAAGGAAAAAGTGAAATTACTATCAACAGATAACATAATTTTATATGTAGAAACTCATAAAGGTTCCACACACAAAAAAAATCTTGTAGCATACAAACTCCACTTTCAAACAGCACTGAGGCATGATATCTTTAAGTCAGTTTGGAAGCCACCCAGAAGAGGAATATCTGCATAAACTGAAGTTTCTATTTTGAGGGGTTTTTGTTTGTTTGTTTTTGTTTTCTAAGAACCTGCATGCTGATTTCCGTACTGGTTCCACCGCTTTACACTTCTGGCAGCCGCGGAGGGGGATCCTTTTCTCTCCACATCCTCACCAGCATTCACTGCGAGTTAATTTCTTGATAACAACGCTCTTTGTAGAGAGAAATGAAATCTCAGTATCATTTTAACTTGGATTTCTTAAATGGCTGAACAGCTTTTGAATGTATTTATGGGCCATTCGTATTTCTTCATCTGAGCGCTGTCTATCCATTTCAGATGTGTATTTTTTTTTTTTTTTAATTTTTTTTTTCTTGTTTCAGAACTTTTGTTTGTTTGTTTATTTATTTTTATGGCCGGCTCAGCCTGCCCTGAGGGCAGGGCTGGTGCAGCATGTGGTGCCGGGGATCGAACCGCGGTCCCTGAAGCCGCCCAAGCTTTCCTAAGCAGGCGCTTTAGACCACTGAGCCATCCTGCCGGGCCCCTCAGATGTGTATTTTTAACTTGGGTCTTTAAATCTGCGAGCTCTAACTTTTGGGTTCTTTATAGTACAATCTCGCTATTCTACACTAGAGGAGTGGCTGGCCAAGACCTCTCACGCGGGGCAGGCTGGCTCCGACCTCTGTCGCTGGCTTCCTTTGCTGTGCAGAAGCGTTTCAGTTTGCTGTGACTCCATGACCTGATTTCTGGCAGTTCTTGTGAACTCCTGGTTTTGTAGAATGGCAGTGTCTAGGAGCAGGAAGGGAGGGGAAAGGGGAATTTTAAAATGAATGCAGAGTTTGATCCCGCACGATGCACATTCCCAGGGAGTTGGTCCTCGCCCAGGTAGACACAGTTAGTGCCTCTACGCTATACGGAAAAATAGCAAAATTGTACATTTTGTGCTTTTTAGTATAGCACACAATTACACATTTTCACTTTGGAATAAAACTAAGATTCTGTCAATGCCTTTAGCCATGGCCAGCATAACAACACATCTCTCCAAAATCATTTTGCTTGTGGTTACTCTCGAGGTGAGCAGCTTGTTCTGTGATATTACTGGGGTTTACTGGGGAGGAGCTGTGCAGAGAAAAGTAAATGCTGACTGACTCTTCAAAAAAGTGAGGAGAAGACTGGTTAGTGAAAAGGCACAGGGTCCGTGGGGAAGCACGCCTCAAAATATTATTTCAGCCTGCTGGAATGTATCAAATAATTTATTCTGCAAGAATGCGTGAGAAGAACAACAGGCAAATGACTGAGATAGAAACACTCCTGTAGGTCACCGAGGCGTGAACTTCTCCACTTATATCGAGAAACTTGGATTACTTTCCCTTTATTTTCTAAAATTGTTGTGATTTAAGAGGTTTTGCAGCTGATTAAAAAAAAGAAGAAGAAGAAGAAGACATTACCAGGAGGTGGCGGCATACCACAACGGACTCCCTTTGGCCTACGCTGACAGACTTCCAAGATGGAGAAGTAGAGAATGCGGGGTTCCTGCATCTGGGTGCTACTGCCCAGCAGGAAAATGCAAACCCTCTCCCTCCATGAGCTCCAAGGGCAGACGTCAGCAGCTGGTGGCCGCACAGTGTCTGAGTTTATTTTACGGATGGTGACCATCATCAGCAGTATTTCGGTGGATTACATAAAGTGTCAGGCTGGACTTACCCAAAGTTTGGTTCATTGAACTCTATGTAAAACAACTTCGATGTGCAAAATTTTAAATTTGGTGCTAATGAGCTTGTGAGCAAATGAAGAAACGGAGCAATCAGGGTGTTTGAGGACACTGACTCCATTTAGATAGCAAGAGCACTCCAAAGCATACTCACTTGGAAACAAAGGAACTCAATAAAAGTCGAGGAGAACCCAGTGTCTCAGGAAAACAACTTTGTCTCAAGTGTTTTAAAATCCTGCAGTGCTATTTTCAAGGCTAGAAAAAAGCATTATTTGGTTATATTTGAGAAACATAAAAATATTTTTATGACACAAGAAATGTTTCATGTTTGTGACAGTTTATACTATGAATACTTTGCTTTTATGACCTTCTAGTTTTCTGTTATTTGCTTGATTTGATTAAAGTCAAATATCTTTATTGCATTGAGATTCATTGCAAAACATTTAGAAGACAAATCTCTAGACCATGGAAACGGGTCAACTTAGGATTCATGCTTAAAATTTGGTTAAAATCATAAAATCTATATTGGAACTAACTCAGTCTTTAGTGTCTGCTTAATAAGAACGCTAATTTGTATTGCATATTGATTTCTTCTTTTCCCTGGGACCAGGAATGCTTATTTGTAAATAAGATGCTTTTCATAGAATCACGTGTATAAATTTATATGTAAAGGCTAAGTAAATATACTGAAAGTATATTACAACATTTGCATGTGACGGTGTAATATTCATTAAATAGCTTATTTTAGTTTTGCTATCCCTTGAATCTGACTCCATTTGGTATTTCAAGTGGTAAATATGCATTTCTAATGCACATCTCTGTTGTGATGTGTAGTGACTATGACATAATGCATGAGCTTATTTTTAGTACATTTATGAATAGCTGAAATATTTGCATGCAATATTGAAGAATTGTATTAAAATGTTATTATTACAACTTTGCTTTTTAGTAACAATGGTCATGATGAAACCATAATATCTGGACCACTCATCAAAATGCAGAGGAGGGTATTAGATGTGCTATAGGAGAAAATACATATATTCAAACATACAGATAAAGGAATGCTGTTAACTTTATTTATTTATTTATTTATTTGTTTATTTATTTATTTATTTATTTATTTATATTATTTTTTTCAGTACTGGGGATTGAACTCAGGATCCTGTGATTGCCAGGCAAGCGCTTACTCTGCTAAGCCATCTCCCTGGCCCGAGCACTGTTAACTTTACAAGGGCTCAGATGTATTAGAAAGGAGTGAAAGAAAGCATTACACATGTAAGTGGAAGGTGCTCCCGAGTGTGGATAAATTCAGGAAGGAGGAGACTAGCTAATAAAATACCCCAGTGTCGGATTCAGCACAGCCATTTGCCTCTGTCATTTAAATAAGCATTTAGTGCTCTGGATCATGGAGCAAGATGAAATTAGGGCATCATGAAGACTTACGCAAGGACAGTTAGGCTCAGTCTCAGTAATTGATAGCAGTGGTGGGCAGCAGAGCCTGGGTGTCATTGTGTACTTGACATGTTTAAGCTTCGGAGGGTGAAGACGTGCGGTTGAGGCTGTTCTTCCCAAGGTTAAAAAGCGTATCTTACGTACTACTAAATGCGTGATTCCCACTGCGACACCAGTAATCAGGGTTCATTAAATGAGTGCAAGTGTAAACGGGGAGTGGTTGGCAAGTGAAACTCTGACCACCGCATGGCCGAAGTCCAAGAGGCCATCAGCAGCTCATGGGATCAGGGCCGCGGGTCGTATCTCCTCTGATAAATGCTGCTCGTTTGGTCTGGTTCTTCCACATCACAGAGATGAGTACAGTATGCCCAGGCCTCACAGATTTGTTCCTGAGTTTCAAACTTATTTTTTTTTCTTTTTAAAAATTAGTTTTAATGAGAAAGAAATAGCAATGAGACAGTTTCAGAACAGCCTAGTAGGACAGTTACAACAGTTCATGCATTGCAGATTGTTGTCTTCATAGTAGTTATTTACAGTGCAAGACGCAGACATGATATCTGGCCTAAACACTACTAGCACAAATGTTTCTTCTCATTGAACCAAGAGAAAGTAGCTGTACGTATAGTCCAATGGTCCATGACAGTAGCAGGTCATCAGCAGAGCTGGCAAGGTCGGAAGCTGGTGACTTGTCTGCCAGCAATCATTGTATTTCATTTTTGTAAAATGTTTAAAAGTTACTTGTGATGCTTTCTTGGATGGTAGATGTTTTACGTATTATTTAGCCAACTCCAAAGGTTTGTGTTTCTTTTAATCTTCTGTTTGGTACTGGGTCTCACTATACCAACACGGCAACACAGGCAGACACGCAGGATCTGGGAGGGACGACGGCAGATAGTTTTCTTATATCAAATCTAAAACAATCCAGTGACAAGAGGCACATGTTAATAATGAATGATTTTTTAAAGGCCTGACCTTCTATTTTAATAGATTAAGTTCATTTATTCTGTAACATGCATAAAGATGGCCAAAGTACATAAGCATTTATAATATAAATATTTACTCTACTTTTTATGATAATGAAACGTATGTATACACTTAAACTAGGCATACTCAGAATCAAACAATTTTAGACTGAGTGTGCAAATATTAAGTAAAACATGTGTACACAACCAGGGTATAATTATTTCATTCATCATCATTTACAGATAACTCAGGACCAAATTAGCAAAATACTATCTTCACTGGCTGCTGCTTTGAGCCCTGTGGAGGTTAGACAAAGCAATACTTTGCTTCTCCTGCTCGGGGTTCATTGGGGGAGATGCACAGGTGTACTCTTAAATTACAAAAAACTTTAAACTTTAAAAAATACACACACACACACACACACACACACTCAATATCACAGTGACACACTGCCAATTAAGCCAGTCACGTAGGTAGCACGTCACATGCTTGGAGTTTCACAGCTGTTCACAGTGAAGGTCTGAGAGAGGCCATGTTGACCAATCTTTGTCCAAAAGATTTACACAGGCAGAGAGAGAAGGATGGCTAGACAGCCACTATTCCGTCTCTTGGCTGCAAATCCTTCTCTTAAAGTAATTTATTTTATAACAGAAGACATTCCCAATGACAGGAGCAATATTTAAGCTCTGAATATATTATTATGGGCTAGTGTCATTATAGCAAAGTTCTAAAAGCAAAAAGCAATAGGTTTTAAATCCAGAGGCTTCCAGGCAGAGATCACTATTATAAGCATTTTACTACCTAGAAGGGGAAAAATAATTTTTGACCTTCACTGATCCCCAGGTCTCTAACTGTGAAACAGAAATGCCAACATGTCAGATGGAGCTCACGTGGGATTGTCTTGAGGTTCAAGTTAAACGAGTATATCTCAACTTTCAAGCACTGAAATACTTCGAAGTATTTAAAGGGAATAGTTTTTATCTGCTGTGCAGTAAGTTGGTGCTGTGTGTTAAGACACACACTGCCTCAGCATATAAGCAGCTCACAGGCTAAGCACTACTCTTTAAAGGCTGCTCTATTCCTTTCAATCAATGAAGTCATTTTATCTGCAGCTGATACCGAAATTGTGTTTTGTATGCATATTACTGTTTCAAAATGGCCAAGAAGAGAATGACAAGTGGGAATTCTGCGGTGGTTACACCAAGCCACCAAGCGTCACTGTAGGAGAAGAGATCCAGCTGTTGAAAGCCACACGGTGGTGGCCGCAGATTGTGACCAGGACTTCCCGTGCAATATGTGGGATACGCCCTGGAAGCCACTGACTGCTGATATCCAGGGGGTGCGCACAGAAAACCATATCATTAAGTGTTATCCTAGGTGTATTTTATAATTTTAAAATTATCTGTAGAACAAAAAGTGAACAGTGCCAACTAAAAATCTTAGGGTTGACTCAATATTAGTGATCTGCATTAGTCATTGCTTGCCTTAAGAGGAGAAAGAAACAGACAAAGGTACAGTGAGCTTGTACACGTAGTAGTAGGAGAGGCGCACCGAGGAGCCTACCTTGCCCTCTTCTGATCACAAACAACTCGTCCTTCAGAAGCAGGGCAGCCTGAAAGCCACCGTGGGGAAATGTGATGAAAATGGTTTGGGACACTCTTCCAAGGAGGATTAGTGAGTGGTTTTAGCTGGAGACTTTGAATCTATCTTCTTTAATTATTGACATTTGAGGATATAGTACCTTCTCTTAAAGTAATTTATTTTATAACAGAAGATATTCCCAATGACAAGAGCAATATTCAGGCTCTGAATATGTAATTACTGGCTAGTGTCATTACAGCAAGGTTATAAAAGCAAAAAGCAATAGATTTTAAATCCAGAGGCCTCCAGGCTGAGCTCACTATAATAAGCATCTATTACATTGTGATATAAAATGCATATATAAATATAAAATGTGATATTAAAACTTCCTCAGGCCTATTTGCATTGCTTCTTCACCCGACCAGTGGAAAGAGAAAAGAGCAATGTCCCACGCGTCCAGCAAGACGTGTTAGGGTGTCACCACGCAGGCGAGAAGCCTAGACATGACTCCTGTGCTTAGCAGTGTAGTCATCGGTCAGCCAACGGACATGAATCAAAGAACCACACAAGAGCAGTATGTAATGTTCCAGTGTGGTTGCTGCTAAGAAGGAAAAATAGATGCTCGCACAGCTATTTTATCCAGTCATAGGATTTCCTGAGTCAGCCAAAGCAAAGCTCGGGTGTGAACAATGAGTAAGAGTTAACGCATCAACGAAGTGCTGAGAGAGGTCCTATCTGAAGGCCAGGTGGGAAGGCAGCGCTAAGAATTCTGGGAGCTGAGAAAGTTCACACTGCCACAGGAGGTCAGATGGGAAAGCCAGGGGGATCCAAGAAAGTGAAGTCAAGGCTATGAATGTTTCAAGCCGACAGCAACAATCGGGAGGGCAAAGGGATGAGCATTTCGAAGTCATGCCCACACTCTGAGGAAGGTTGGCTTGAGGTTAGGACGCAAAGGGAATTTTAGTGGGCAAAAAACGTCCGGGGAGATGAGTCACGGCTGAAGGAGGACAGCAAATTAGGGAAGTCACAGCAAAACACTAAAAATGACGACATGGGTTGCACAAATAGCAACTTCTCTCTGGTGACGCTAGGCGGGAGCAGATCTTAGATGTCATCTCTTTCGTGTATGGTGACACTCTCTGGCTGAAGAGCCTACACCGTCATAACGAGGAAGGTGAAAGTGTGTGGTGTCCGGGATCAGTCATTCATGTGCATGTTTACACTTGGAGCACCAAATACCAGCCAAAACTGCCGTCCAGAATCACCAGTTTAGACTTCGACAGGGAATAGAAGGGCGTCTCCGTTTCTCCATCTTCTTAAAGGCTTGGAGCAGCATCGTCAGTCTTTTACCTTGGCTTAGAAAACTTAGTTTTAAAAGACTTATTTTTTGATATTTTTTCAATTACTATATAGTTGAATACATTTCTGTATATTCATGAACCATCTTTATATTTTCCCCCTTGAGTTGCCTATTGGTGTAAAGTGCCCAGGGTTGCTGTTTTGTTTGACAACTTTCTTTCAAAATACGTTAGTAGCACATTCCCAATAATTGATACAATGCATATTATTGTTCTCAGAGCAGTTACTCAGAGCACAGGATGTAGATATGATAATTTCCCTAATCATTATTGGTACAAAAATTTCTTCTCATTGAACTAAGAAAAACTAGTTGCATACATAGTTCAATAGTCCATAATAGCAGTGGGTTATCAGCAGAACTAGCAATGTCAAAGCTGTTGATTTAAGCCTTTTATAGTTCAGCATACTAATCTAGCTTTACATTTTAGGCCTCATGGTTAAACTTTTCTGCTGGGTGGTTAAAGAGATTAACCACCCAGAGAGGGTGGGGCCACAGAGGAAAGGGATTGACGAGGTATAGTGTACCTGAGGAGAGTCACCTAGAGAGAAACGTTCTCTCAGGCTTTCACACAGAGCAAACCAGTCAAGATATGGCTGTGACTCATCCAGAAGGCTGACACTGACACCAGTTCTACAAAGCACTGTACATGGTTTCAAGGTAAATCCGGAGGAGATTTGACGGACCTTGGTAGATACAAAAGTTACATGTTTTGTTATACAGGTCTTACTTTAACTTGCCCTTACACACCCAGCAGAAAAATGTTTGACAAGTTCTGAAAAATTTATATGAGGTATGGTCTTCATGTGTGCTTTATAATCTTCTTCCAGTTTGCTTAGTACAAACAAGAGTTTCTACTTACTTTCCAACTGTATGCTAAGAGATTTTTCTTTTGCGAAATTTTCTATTTCCAAATAATATTAGCTATGTGTCATCCACTTGGACCTATTATATCATCTTTGTAGTGTTTATAATAGTAGTGGGTTATCAGGAGAACTGGCAATGTCAGAAGCGTTTAACCATGAGACCTAATCCAACAAAATTATTAGACAGCCAAATAAATTTTAACTTCAAAAGTACAGTTTATCTGCATACATAATACAAGCTCCAGGACCTACCATACAAATAAATTATACATTGCCCATCTGTAATTCAGATTGATCTACCTTTTCTGCATGTTTCTGGCAGGTTTACTTATTTATTTAAATCCAATTTTCATAGCAAGAAACTTAACTCGCCTCATATTTTCTCAAGAGAATTCTGAGGAACAGGGATAACCTCACCCACGACTGTCTCAGTCTGAAGGATTACTTGAAGTCAGCATCAGCTGCGGCCTCTTACAGAGTTGCTCCCTGGCCAAGTTGCCCAGGATGATGGCTTTGACACAGAGAAGCCTGCCGTTGTAAGATGGATGCAGAGACCCAGAAAAAAACAAAATCAAAAAAAAAAAAAAAAAAAAAAAAAAAAAAAAAAAAAAAAAAAAAAAAAAAAAAAAAAAAAAAAAAAAAAAAAAAAAAAAAAAAAAGAAAAAAAAAAAGAAAAAAGAAAATGAAACTTACAGGTCTCAAAATTAATAAGTTATGAAAATATCACTTTTCAACTTGGACTTTTTAGAAAGTAATATTTGAAATTAACAGTCTTTTTTTATTTTTAAGATGTATCATGTTATCTGGTAAAGGTCCTATTTGATATATCTAAGTATTTCAAATACATTAAGAAAGAATCATTGCTTTAGATGTAATAATGTCCGCCTCAAAACTTCCATCTGTTATCCCCACTACTTGTGAACCTGCACTACTATGTGGCTAAAGGACTTCGGAGATGGTATCAGGAAGATGGGAGACCATCCTGAACGCCTAGGTGGGTGCACCTCATTTGTAGGGCTACTTATAAGAGGGGGCCATGGGCCAGGGTGATAGTGGCCCAGTCTGGGTGTGGTGGCACAGGTCTGTGATCCCAGCACTCAGGAGGCTGGAAACAGGAGGATCACTATGAGTCCCAGCTGTGTAGTACAACCCTGTATCAAACACATAAAAAAGAGGGGACCAGTACAGGTTCAGATAAGGAAAGGGATGTCAGAGGAGTTGCAGGGGGGGGGGTGCAGTTACTGCTCAGTGAAATAGTAAAGCATTGCCAGCACCTTAATGTTAGCTGACAGTGCCTTTATGTACATACACACATGTACACATACGTACACAAACTCATGCATACACATACATGTATACAGTGCACATTGTTTTAAGTCTCTAAATAAATAGTCATTTGTTATAACAAAAAGGTAAGTCTATACAGTGATCACATGCAATATTTTCGGGCTGTCTTGTATATAATTCCATTCAATATAAGTACTGTACCAATAAGTTCATTGTTTGTATTTTTAACTCACACAATTTTACTTATTTAAAAATGACATATATCTCAGTAGAATAGCTACACAATAACTCATAATACTTTATGCTCTCACATTTCAATATAAATATATGCATTTTATACTGAAATTGACAAACCAATAAGTTATGTTTTGAAAAAAATGCTTCACCATTTTGGCTTTCATCATTATATATTCGTCAAGAGCAAAGAATTTATAGTATTATAAAATTCAGACTATATCACTAGAAAGTTTCCTAAATATTAAAAAAGAAACTCATATTACTCTTCTAAACTGAAACACTTGCCAGGCATAGTGGCGCACGCCTGTAATCCCAGCACTTGGGAGGCTGAGGCAGGAGGATTGGGGCAAGTTCAAGACCAGCTTGGGCTACAAAAGTGAGCTCAGGGCCAGCCTGAACTGCATAGCGAGACCCTGTCTCAAAAAGACTGGAATATTCAGCATAAATGTTTTTAGTTTGAACATTTACAAGATTTTTTAGAGTTAAACAAGAAATATTGAAGAATTTTGAAAGTACGTCTTTCATTTCTAACATGGAATGATGGATATTCTATTGCAGGAAATGGTTGGATGTTTTTTCTTTTACGCATTCATTTACAGTAACACACTTTAAAAATGGTTTCAGAAAAAACTTGTGTGCAAGTTAACTGTGCCATTATGTTCCTATGAAAACAGAAAAATGATACGTTGCAAAACTATGATCGGCCAGGAAGTTAGCTCAGGAGAATAAGTGTTTGCGTGGCAAGGGCAGGGTCCCGAGTTCAATCCCTGGTACCAGAAAACAAAACAAAACAAAACAAAACAATAATCACAGTGATTTTCAGATGTTGTGACAGGATGCAGCGGATTAGCACTTGCCTGGCATCAGGGGCTCCTCAATTTTCCCTGTAGGGTAAGCCGAATGTATTTTCAAACGCAACTCTTCAGGGTACTGAGCACATGGCATTGGAGCTCAAGAATGAGCTGTGCGTGTCACACACTGAGACACTGGGCCTTCTTTAAAATGTGGAGAGTGAATGGTTTTCTTTGAGTAGAAATCATCTATCTATCTATCTATCTATCTATCTATCTATCTATCTATCTATGTCTATTTATTTATTATTCATTTATTTTTGCGCAGCATCTCACTGTGCAGCTCCGACTCACAGTGACCCTCCTGGTTCCTGCCTCCCCAGTGCTGGGATTACAGGCATGCATCACGGCGCCAGGACTCCCCCACTGGCTCAGCGCGCCCAAGAGTGAGGTCAGCACGGCAGGCGGGGCCAAGGAACTGGAAATCATTGTACTAACACAATATGAGTTGCACATACAATAGAAACATTTTTCTATTAAAGAATATGATTTCATTTTAAAAACTGATGGCTCTTCTAACATACTGATGCCATACTGATTAGAAATGTGAATTAGTTAAATTTTGACTAATGAATATCTTGTGTAAAGGACAGCATGATGACACATACTGCACACTTGCGCAACAACTTTATGGGATATGTGGTCACTGCAGAAACAAGGCTTACAGAATTTAATTTAAGCTGTGATTTTAATAAACATGCATTTGTATCTTAGTATTCAGTAATGGTCTGAATTAGATTTCTTGAATATATAATTTAGCCATTGTGCTGACAGTATTGCATTATATGATATTTAAGCTAATAAATCTGTCCAATAGGATATTACTTCCTTTGCAATACTATACTGTATCAACAAAGACATTATAGGTCATGCTATATTTAAAAACCTTATATTTAGGTATGATTTTATTGCTCATTCATATGAAATCTGCTTTCTATGTAGCTTGTTATATATGTATGTTCCTCTTTAATGTTCTCAGTTTTTCACTATCTGTGTAAATTGTTTTCTGTGTCATAAACACACATACACACACAAACACACACACTCACACTCCTACAGTGAACTGTGTGAGTAGAGGAAAGGAATTAAGAATCAGCATGGATAGGAGGAATTCATATAAAAAAGAAAGTTCAAAATAATTTCATTTGCAGTTAATGATCAAGGAAGTATCACAAAAGCCATCAAAGCAAAATTGGAGTGCACATAAACAAGTGTAGATGTGTTGTACAAACCTGAAAATAACCTATAAGTTGAACAATGTGTTTGAAATAAATAAGCCATGAAAACAATATTTACAAGTGGGCCCACTACTAATGAAAACAAGTAACAGGAGAATGGACATGAACTTAGCAAGTTCTTGTATAATGGCTTGCATAACTTGTGATGTATGCTAGACTGTGGTGGAACTTGAAGGTGTGCTTGAGATGGGGTAAGCAGCCCTCCACGTGGATGTCCCCAGAAGCAACATCTGGGTAAGAAATGAGGGTCTGACAGACTATGTCTTCCAGGGCATAACTCCTCATTGCTGTGTAATTACCCTCGAGACGTCTTTTCCCATTTCCTTTTGTGCTACAACTTCTCTTGCTTCTAGATACAAATCCAGTAGAAAAATCTATGCATCTTGTAGGCCAGCTTTGTTCACCCTAAGCAGCACATTCTCAAAAAGAATTTACCAATTTAGACCTTAGCTCTAGCAGTCCAAACCTAGAACATCATTCACCGTCTTCTCCTCATTGCTATGCTTTTGCTTGTACTTGAAAGACTTCTTATGGAAATATTTTTAAAGGTGTAAATTTTAAACAATATTGTGTTTAATGTTGGGTTGCTTTTTAAAATCATTAGTCATTTTATTTACCATAAGGCTAAACTCACGTAAGTCTTCACCAAAGAAGACTATCTCTGTAGAAAGAAGACACTGTAACAGTGAAGTATATATGTACAAAACTAATAAAAAATATTAAAGCCTCACTTTGTACCTGTTTTCTTTGTTTTATCAGTTTCAAAAAGGTAATTGCTAATAAAGATCTTGTAAAAGGTGTAACGTACATGTCCTTAATAGTCTTATATTTTAAAATATAAATATTATTCCTCCATAATCCTTTGTCGATGCACCAATATTTTGTCAAATGTAAGTCCTTTGTTTAAATGACTGTTTGTAGTTTTATTTCCTATGAGCTTAAGCAAGGTATTTGTCCACCACCCTATCCTCAAAAATGCCAGTCGATCATCCTAAATGTAAAAAATGTGAATATTGTATTCACAGTATGCTCAGAAGGCAAAACTTTTAGAGACCTGTGTAATCTTCCCTCGCAATTTGAAGAGAAGGAGGTAAGCTTAGAGTTCTGGCCGGCCTAACCATGAATACCATGTGCTTAGGAAAGTCCTATCTGCTCAGGGGCCTCAGATTCTCAGTTTCTAAAAGTGGTCTCAGTGCCTTGGAGCATATGACATTGTACTTTGTTTTATAGGCCTACTTACAGAGAAAATATGGATTTCTGTGCTCCGTGTGGTAGCCTTCGGTTTTATAGCTTGTGGTAACAGCCTGATGATATTTACCATGCAGCAATCGGTGGACAGTTAAGCTGAGGAATGACAAGTCTTTGTTCCAAAATATTGTGCAGTGTAGCCTGGGATCCACTATGACCTGTGGTCCAGATATCCACAGACTCTGAGCAGGGACGTGATTCCGTGGTCCTCGCCAGGGCGCGGCTCGCTTGCAATATTGCTCTTCCGGTATGCATCGGCAGTCTCCTCTCAGCGTAATAACAACATTTTATTGAACTCGTGTGCTGGTGGCTTTCCTAGGATGGCTTGCAACAGCTGAGCAAATGGTCTGCTTTCTAAAGACGTGCTTGGAAAAGCTCCCATTGGCTGCGCCCCACACTTGATTTCTCTTTTCTAAGGCTTGAGCCTAGGGGAGACGCGCTACTTTAGCTCTCGCTTCTCTCGACTATCCTTTGGGAAGGAGTTTGAGACCCAGTTTCGTTCCCTTCCGTAATGAGCCCCTTCTCTACTGCAGCGCTTTACACACTCCTGCGCTGGCGTGTAAGCAGTGTTCACAGTGTGAAGGGGATTGCTGGGAGAGACAGAGACGGGGGCGACGATGCTTCGCTTCTATGTTGACGCCACTGTTCCAGTCTCATAATGCGGCCCAAGGCATGATGGGGAAGTTATTATTCCACTAATGTTTGTAAATAAGTTAAAACTACTCTGTATGAACTATGCCCAAAACAGAGACTATAAGCTCTGGATGATGGTCTTTCCCCACGGAATATGCCAAACAGCGAACTCAACACGTCAAATAATTTGTTTACCTAAGAGAGGGGTAGTTTTGAATGCCTAAAATGTTAAAAATTAAAACTTTTATCTAAAATTTGCCAAGGGTGCTGAAGATTGAACTCAGAACATTGTGCTTGCCAGGTAAGTACTTAAGTTGCTGAGCTATCTCCCAATCTCTGCCGAGGTATTTTGCAACAGACAGAAAACAGTAAACATTTGCAAAGGCTTACTGAAAATTAAGAGATAGAGACTACTTCAAAGGCAAAAAAATATATTAACTTGCAATTGCACAAGGCCCTATCTTGCATACGTGAAAGGCTCATTAGCACTAAAATGAGACAATAATTATTACAGATCTTCAACTTTTTTTTTTCTTTTTGTATTTTAGGGAAGGGTCCACACGGTGTTCAGGGTCTCACTACTAGATGGGACTCTTTGTGATCCTCCCATTTTCAGCCACCCAAGAGCTGGGATTCCAGGCATGTGGCACTACGCCCAGTCGAAATTGTCATCTCAGCGAGCTCCAGGGGTCAGGGCTGGCAAGGCAGGCCTAGGGAGGGAACTCCGGGGCCTGAGCCTGCTTGTAGGCACTTTATTCCCCGCTGCTCTTTGGCCAAACCCAGAAGTTGAATTTTGGGTAAAACATGTCAATTTTCCTTCAAGCCCAGCCATCCCACACACTGAGTAGAGATTTCAGTATTACATGTCTACTCAAGCCATTGGAAAGTCCAGGTAGATTAGAGAGAGAAGACACTTCAACTTTTTACTATTGTCATATTTTCTGAAGCAACTAGGTGGAAATACTTTTGTTATTTAAGCTTCTCCACAGAATATTTTTTTTAATTTTTTTTTATTATTTTTATTCTTGTTTCAGAACCTTTGTTTGTCTGTTCACTCATTTTTATGGCCGGCTCAGCCCGCCCCGCGGGCAGGGCTGGTGCAGCATGTGGTGCTGGGGATCGAACTGCAGTCCCTGAAGCCGCCCAAGCTTCCCCAAGCAGGTGCTCCAGACCACTAAGCCATCCCGCCGGGCCCTTTCTCCACATAATATTAATAAGGAGATAGCCTATGATGCTCTCATGACCTGTGTCGGCACAAAATGAAGATCTTTTCTTCACCTTTAGCGAATTGCTGCTAAGCACTTTTTCCATGCCTGTTCTACAGTTCTCTGCACGTAAGTATCTGCCTGAAAAGCTCGGTTAAATAAAATTAGCTGTTTAAAAGAAATCACTGTCTTGAAGCACATGCTCCACTCCTTACCTTGGGTGACTCACTCGCTGTTTTGCCTTTTTGAACAATGAGGACGGATATGCATGCGCGACGCTCATGGGTAATATAGTTTTGAGAAACTTACAGTGAGCAGGGAGCTCTTCAAACTGCTATTCAGTTCCTTAAGAAGAAAATTTCAAAAAGTGCAGTTTTCTAAATCATTAAGTCAAACCATAATGGGTTTTTTACACCTTACCAATTGGACAAAAAAAAAAAAATCATTTTCAGCTAATATTAAACAGGGAGTTGGACAACTGTGGGAAGCTGGATTAGAAAGACTGTGAAGATCAGCTTGACACCAAGACACATGCCATCAGTATGTGGATAAGGAAAATTTTAATGTCATGCACTAAGAAGTATGAGATTTTAAATACTCAAAGAGCACATGCGTGTTTTGACTTTAAGGAAGTCAAAATTAAAATGATCAAAATAAGCTACGGTTGTCAGGCCATTGAGGGGAAAGCCACTGACACGTGTAAAGATAGCAGAACTCTGAGACAGCATCCCAAGAGTGACAGAGGGTGTTACAGCAAATCGTAAGTGGAAGGGGCTTTCCTTAGGGACAGTCATGGCCTTGAGTTACAGAAACAGTGTCCCAGCTGTTGAAGTGTGTCCATGTGCCCTTTGACATTCTGCAGACTTGAGGCAGCGGATCTGTAAAGAGAGTCCCAAAACAAATATAGAAATGGAAATCCTTGAAATATTATATTATGGGGGTTGGGGAGATAGCTCCATGGCACAAGTGCCTGCCTGGCAAGTGCAAGGTCATGAGTTTGAACCCTGGTTCCACAAAAAAAAAAAAAAAAAAAAAAAAAAAAAA
>PVJA010029836.1:0-25000 GCA_004027025.1 Myocastor coypus
CCATCCACCCATCCATCCATCCACCCATCCATCCATCCACCCACCCATCCATCCATCCATCCATCTACCCATCCATCCACACTTCTTTGGGTTCTTGCACACGTCAGATACAGCTTTGGCTCTGGGGCCCCCAGCAGGGATAAGACAAAGATCCAGTCCTGGCTGGCTTTCCGCTGGTTTCTTTGGCGGGTTGGTGTTTTCAGGCTCCAAGTCACCTCCCTAGTCCTAAGCACCTCCCTAGCCTCTTCCCCTGCCACAGACAGTGGGTTGTGTTGGTCTCGTGTGGCGAGTCCACACTCCTCCACGTGCTCTGATTGCCACAGTGTGTGCCACAGGAGTGCCATCTGGGCATCAGGAAGACTCTACATGGAGTTTTTGGCATGCCCACATTGCCGGTGGTATCAGAGGCCAAATAGAAATGGAGACTCCTGCTGGGGGACGGTGCAGTACGTGATCCTGGCACAGGGTGGCTTGCCCACGGTGGCTCATGCAGGGGGCAGCAAGGGCCAGGAACGCTGCTCTGTGGGTCCCAGGGCCTGGGTGTGTCTAGAGCAGGGGTCTCTTCCCATGGAGGCAGCCCCAGTGTGTGCCCATGACCTCTCTTGTCTATATGGGGACGGAGAGGCAGCGTGGAGAGCTACAGCCTTTGGAGTGCTGTCATGAGGAGGACGCTGCCTAGCTCTGTGAGGCCAGGGAGCGGAGCTGCTTTTGCTAAGGCGGTGGCTCCTCAGGGCCTGGGTGAGAGGAGCAGCAGGGTGAGGCAGAAGGCCTAGGCCCCACCCGTGTCGTCAGTCCACACTGTGGCCTTGACAGGTCCCCTGGGGTTGCGTGTCCTCCCCCTGTGGGGGTCAGGCTGGTTGGGGCAGTTTCCCTGGCCCCTCTTAATCTCTACCTGCTCTCTGTGCACAGGCCTTGCTCCGGGCCAGCTGTACACGTACCCTGCGCGTTGCTGGCGCAAGAAGAGACGCCTGCACTCGCCCGAGGACCCAAAGCTTCGGCTGCTGGAGATCAAGCCCGGTGAGTGCGCTCTGGAGCCCGGAGCTCGGCTGGGACCCGACTCTGCGGCTGCACATGGCCACACGCGGCCCCCAAGCTTCCCTCCTCTGGCTACTTGAGCCTTCTCCTCCTCCGTCTTCCCTTTTGCCATCCCTGGGAAGCAAATCAGACCTCTACAGCGCCCAGGCGCAGGCTTTCCCGCCAGGACGGCCGGAGCTGCTGTGCTTCTGCGTCGGCTGCCACCTTCCTTGTGGTCTCAGGAAGGTGCCTGACCCCAGGTTGTGTGTTTTCTAGGTGGTGACGCCACATGGACCTGCGCCCCCCCCCCCTCCCCCTGGAGCTGCTTACTGGGGAAGGGCCAATTTGTTAAAAAGCAAAAAACAAAACGAAACAAAACGCCCCAAGAAAAACCTGCCTTAGCTCTGTGGGACAGCCAGGGCCCAACGCGGGCGTCTAGGGGGTGGAGCCTGCCATGCTGCCTTGCGGAAGGATCCACTTGTTTACCTAGACTACACCTAGGGACGCTTCCGGCCACATGGCCACCCTGACCCCTGATCCCTGTGTCTGGGTTGCAGCAAGACCAGGTGGTTGATGGTACAGGGTTCCTAGTTTTGGGGGACCTGGGGCTGTAATGCGACTCGGAGTTGAGGGCATGGGGCTGTCACTGGTCGCACGCATCCTCGGGCCGTTCCCTTGTGCGGACCAGGACAGGCGCACCGGGCTGCGCACCTAGGCAGCCTGGCCCTTCGGTGAGATCAAGTCAGCCACGTGTAATTTCGCCATTTGCTTTCTTCTTGGTTTTTGGGTAGGGCATGCAGTTCCATGTTTTGACATTTAAAAGCTAAAAGGACACACTGCTTAGGGAAGAAATAAGGGCGCATCTCTGGAGACAACCAGTGACACCAGCTTTTCCAAATCTGAGATCATCCTTGTGTATACTCGGAGCTCCACTGAGGTAATTCTCCACGCCTCTTTTTAACAGTGCGGCCACCTTAGATTTTGCCATTTTGATTTAAGTAGCACCTTGGACACTGGCCATCCTTACCTGAGGTCTCCTCATCCGTTGGTTGTCATTGCATAATGTTCTATTCTACGAAGAAATCAGAATTTATTTTACCAAACTGTTCCCAATTTTTCTTTCTAACTTTTCCAGTTTAATCAGTGAGTATTTTATTTTATTTTTTTTTTGTGGTACCAGGGATTCAAACTCAGGACCCTATGCTTGCCAGGCAAGTGCTTATTTTACTGAGCTATCTCCCCAGCCCCTACAATGAGTATTTTAAATGTGTATGAAAACATCTTACATTTAATCTGTTAAAGGACTGTATCATAAGAATGTAACATTAATTTAAAATTATTGGTCTTTATTCTTAATATTTACACGAGGTAAGAATTTTGTGTCGGACTTAGCAGGTCTTCTTTCTTAAAGTAAAGATCTTTAGCGTTGTGAAGAAGCTTGGATCTCGTGAGCTCTAATTCCCCATTTTATTGGGGTCCACACAAGTTGAAGACACCTTCTTGAAGCCACACAGCGACCCTGTGGATCCAGCAGAGCATCCAGGCTATTTGGCTCACCTATTTAAGGGTTTTCTGCTTCTTCCTGCTGCAGACAGAGAAACTAACTTAAAGAGACATTGGCAGGGCTTCTTTCTTTTAAAACTTTCAGATCACAAAATTAAAATATATGAAGAGACAGTTGGAATTCCGCCAGTCATAAACATTCAACTCCAAGCAGTCAAAGCACCCCCCTCACCACCACCAAGTGTCTCAAAACAGCAAACCCCAGGGTGTGCCTGGCTTCAGTCACAGTTGCACACAGATGCCCAAAACGCTGGTGAGGCAGCTGTGTCCCTCTCCAATCCTGCCTTCTCTCCTAGGGCAGGGCAGGTGGCCACCATGCTCCACGCTCAGCCAAATCCCCCTTCCCCGGGTGGCAGAGGCGTCCCAGGTGGGACTGATAGCCCCTGGCCCAGGTTAGTTTGCCCCTCCAGTCACGGCCTCCCAGCACGGAGAGGGGGGCGCTCTGATTGATTCGCTGACATCATGACCAGCGTCTGAATGGAGACAGTGGCTTACAAATCCTTCATGAAGCATTTGTGTCTGTGTCACTTACTTGATCCTACTGTAGCCTGGGGTTTAGAGGGGCGAAGAAGAGGTGAGGGTGCTACAGGCCCTTGGCACAGGTGAGAGAAACCAGACTGCGGGCAGCGTGAGAGTCCACTGGGCGGACCAGGCAGCTACGAGCCAACCCCTGCCTCCGGGAGCAGGCCAGGCAGGCAGCTGGCTTCTGAGCGCTTGCTCTCCTGTCCCCAGAGAGTTACTTTGAATGTGGTTTTGCACTGCCTGGGACTGACGAAGGAGCGGCAGCGTTCATAGTGGGTGGGCTGTGGATCTGCAGGACCCGTGAGAGTAGGGAAGAGGAAGAGACCCAGGCTGGTGCTTTTCTGCAGCCATGGTCCCTCTGCACATGGTGGTCCACCTGCGACTGTTTGAAAGACTCCCTCTGCCTCTGCTTCAAGCATGAGGTAGAAGTGGCTGAACCAGGTTTGGGGTAAAAGCCCTGCCCCTGAGGTGCTGAGGGTCCTGGGTAGTGTTGAGCTCTGGGGATACAAGCACCAGCCCTGTGTGGCCCTGCCCGGGTGGGGGCAGGGTGGGGGTCTCCCCTGCCAGCTCACTTTTACCTCTTCAGTAAGAGCAAGGAGATGCCAGGGCTGTGGAAAGTAAGCTTCAGATGGTAGTGCTCCTGCTCAGATGGACTGAACCCTCTTCTCAGGTAACCAGACATGCCACTAAGCCACCAACACTGCAGCCAGGGCCCAGTCCTGCAGGGCCTTTGGCCAAGTGCCTGTGATTCCCCAGCCCATTTTGAGTGAATTAGGGGCCCTGCCCCTGCTCCTGCCCCTGTCCCTGTGCCTGTGCCTGACTGCAGCTCGGCATGAAGATGCCCAGGACTGCTCTTGGCCCTGGGAGAAGGATGTGCACAGCCTGGCACCTCCCAGCAGTTGGGCCTCCCTAGAGAATGGAACTGCACCACCGAGGGTGCAGTCACCCTCTTCCTGGAAGCAATTAAGCTCTGCATTTGAGTTTTGCACGTGTGCCAAGATTCAGGAAAACACTCCGCTCAGGCCCTCAGCTCCTGCCCATGCAGCTTTCTGCAAAAATAGAAGGCGATGCCCCTCTGGGTAGACCCTGCAGAATGGCGCTCCTTCTGGCTGTAGTAGAGCCCAGGGCCCGCCTTGCCCTCGCCCTGGGTCCTGGCAGGAGCCCTATGCAGGTGTGACTCCCTGCCACCGCTGCCCATCACTCAGGTAATGTGGCTTCCACCTGAGCAGTGTCCTTCTGCTTGGAGCTGCATCCTCCCTGGGCACCCAATTGACCGCAGCAATAGGTCACCCCTCTCCTGTCCTCCTCCCATTGGATTTGGGCTTCAGGAGGGCTCAGTTTGGGGCTGTTGCTTTGGAGAGTCACCGGCAGAGTCCCCAAGATCCTCGTAGGTGGGAGCAGCTGTCCGAGGGCCCAGGGGCGTTCCCTCCTCAGGGAGCGATGCAGTGTGATCTGTGAGCCCAGGGAGGAGGAGCCCTGGCTCCCCCCGTGTCCATGTGTAAAGTGGGCAGGGCACTTCTGGACACTGACCAGTGCCTATTGGTATTTTAAAAACATTTATTCTTGGAGCTAAAGGTTCTGCTGGAACTTAGCATCCATATTGCCTGCATCTATAATTTTAGGTACCTCCAATTCTATGTACAAATTTCGAAGATAACCTTTGTGGCACTGTTTTTATCAATGAGCAAAGAACAGAAACTACCAGAAGGTCAGCTGATGGCAGATGAGTGACATCGGTAGATAGGACTTCCACAACATGGAATATTATTTTGTTTTTTTAAAAAAGTAGGAAAAAAAATGAGCAGATGTCTAAGATAGATTGCTAAGTAGGAAAAAGCCCAAATTACACAACATTATGTATAATCCTCTCTGGATAAAACGCGCTAAAAATCAATAATCAATTTGTCTGCCCTGTGATGAATTTCTTTAAATTTGTAGAAATTAGAAGAATGAGTTTATGGAAAGAAAATCAAGCGGCTGACCTATCTACCAGCCTGCACAAACTGGGCCCAGAGACCCCACCTTTCCTCTTCCTTCCGTTGGCCCTTTCTGGGAGGGCTCCCCGGGGCTCCCTTTGATGTGAGGTCCAGGGTCCGGGAAGCCCTCATGGACGCACCACCAGCGCCTGCTCTACGTGGCCTGAGAGCACCGTGGCGCCCTCTAGAGGCCAGCACCGCGCGTGGGAGACTTCCGGTCCCCCTTCCTCTCCTGCCAGGGTGGGTGGAGCTCAAGGGCAGCCCTCCATCTGTCCTTCCCTCCTTCCTCAGCTTGTCACTACCTGAGCCCGTCCGTCTTCAGCAGCAAAGAAGGCCGGCGTGTGACAGAAGTCAGCGCTGTCCTGGGCCTCCAGAGCTGGGTCAGAAAGCCGGCTTGGGGTAAAGGGAGGACCCGGTGGTTTCAGGACTCTGGAGGCTCCTAAGGCCAGGGCCGTGGAACCATTGCCCCTATCCTAGCCACCAAAGCCCAGAGGTGCTGCGGGGTGGGGACTGGAGAGCCGGGGCGTGGCTGAGGTCACGTGGACTCTCCGACTTGGTTATACCCCAGGAGAGGGTCCCCTGGCCTCCCTCACTCCTACCCCACCTCACCTTCCTCACCTGGAATGTGCGTCCCTCTTGTGTTTCTTTACTACCCTTGGAGAGACAGTTGTGCATGAGTACACGTGTGTGTGTGCGTGTTCATGTGTGCACATGCACGCATCTGTCTTTCTGTCTGTTTGTGTGCTCCTGATGGCTGGGAAGGGGCTGTCAGTTAGACAGAGCACTTTGGAGCCCAAAAGCGCTCTGAGCGTCCCTGGCCGCCGCAGCCCACGCTAGGCAGCATGCCCCCCACGCCCCCTTCCGTCTTGAGTAAACATCTCACACCTCCAGCTTGCCCGGGTTCTGAAGGACAACGCGTCATCCCGTCTCAGCTCACTAACCACGGAGTTCTGTGTTCTCTGCGGCTCGCCCTCGCCCGCAGGAGCTGTGCAGGGTGTCTCCCAGTGCAGGCGTCACAGCCCACAACGCTAGGACACGGGCGGGCACTGGGGGCCAAGCACAGGGCCTCTGCCTGGACCACGCCCCCGGGAATCGAGCCGCGACCTTGAGAAAGGGAGCCGGCCTGGCAGCCGCAAGCGCTGGACAGTAAATATCCTCTGAAAGGCCGCAGGACAGGCCCGTGCTGGGCCAGCGCCAGCTGATTAGAAAGGGGCCTTTAGCTTCACTGTTGCTTTTTTTTTTTGGATAAAGAAAGAAAAAGCCTGGGAACAAACTTTTACTTACGTCCCTCTGGATTAAATGCCCAGATAGTCTGCTCAGATCAATTTAACATCTTCCCACCCCAGCCCTCCGGTCCCTGTGGTCCTGAGCAGATATCATCTTCATTTTAGAGGCTGGGAACCCATGGTGTAGATTAGGAAGTTGATTTCCCAAGGGCACTGGTGGCGAAGCCAAGGAAGGTACCCTAACGGGAGACAGTTTGGACCGGCACCATTCACTCGTTCTGAGCTCAGTGACGCCTAACAGAGGCTTTGGCAGGTAGTGCTCCTGGGGTGCCCTGCGTGCCTGAGGCCTCGTCAGTCAGTCCCTTCCGCCTGGGACGTGCGGGGGGCCACGGGCTCTTTTCCTCCTGCTGAGTTCCAGTGCGGCCAGGAACAGGGCTCTGGTTCTTTCTCTTGGCCTTTTCCTGGGATTGATTGGCAGTGTTTCAATGGCTGGCGGGGCACAACCAGGGCGCCCCTGCCACCATGGCAGGTGGCAGGGGCAGGAGATCACAGCCTACGTGGTTCCAGAGCAGAGGGGCCGTGAGCAGGCTGTCGGGGCCCCAGAAAGGTGTCCCCCAAGGGCTGGTGAGGGTGGCGGGAGCCTGGTCGCCTAGGGTGCTGTCCCTGCCTCCGGGAGCTGCTGGAGCTCTGCAGATGGGAGCGGGCTTCGGCCAACTTCCCCAGCTTTTGAAAATCCTGCATCTTAATTAGTTCCCTACTGCTTTTGTCCATGGCCCACATTTTAATAGTCTCCAAGCTGCTTCTGCCGTTGGCTCTCTGACGATCCACGCAATTTCTCTTCTCCCCAAGACGCTCCCCACACCACCGTCCCCCCCCCTGCCGCCCCACACCCCCGCCGTCCGGGGACAACTTAAGCCACGCTAATGTGCCAAGCATGTAGCCTGAGATTGATGAGGCCATCAGCAGGCTCCGGTGCCCCCCAGCCCTCCCCCTGCTGTGCGCTGCTCAGATGGAAGAGCCAGGTGGGGGTGGGCACAGTGGGGGACATGTGGGAAGGGACCCATGGCACCTCGAGCCAGGTGTGAGCCGGCAGACAGCGTGACCTTCTCCCGGGCAGCATGGCAGACTGGCCGTGTCCTTCTGATGGTGAAGGACGCTCCAGCTCCCACCCTAGCCTGGGGACGCTGCTTATCTGTCTCTGTGTGGGGGTTGTCTGCGTGTGGGACGGCAGGGAGAAAGGATGCCTTCAAGTGCATCAGGGGAAATGACCGGTCATCTATCTCCTCCCCGAGGCGCAGAGCCTGCAGCCATCCATCCTTGGAAGCCTGCGACTGCAGCCTTGTTTGCTTGGTCGGCCTCAGGAAAGGGCAGCGGAGGGAAGGTGGCCCACTTCCTGTCCCCGGCCCTCCCTCATCTCCAGGCCGGAGCCGGGACTGGGCAACCACCTGAGCATGTCCTCGGCTCGGCTTGCATTCTGCATAGCTCTGGAAGCTTGGGCAGGCAGAGGCCTCCGGCCTGCAGCTGCAGCGGCAGAGCAGTGACAGCAGTATCACGTGCTGCGGCCGGGCCTGCGAGAGCCACCCTGAGAGCAGGGACGGTGAGCCCGAGAAGTCATGGAGTCACCCTGTGACTCCTTCACTGTGTCCCTGCGCCGGCAGGTGCATGCCTAGAATCCCTAGCACCTGTGCGAGGCTCGACGTGTGCAGCTGCACCGGGGTTGGTAAGGCATGAAGGAGAGAAATGTGCTCGGCATTTGATTTCAAGCTTGGAGAGAGAGCGTGACTACTGTCTCCTTCTCGTAGGTGAGGGAGCTGAGCCAGGGACCAGCAGCCTTGGGCAGCTCAAGGGCCTCGCACTGGGTTCCTGTTCCGGTGCACCAGGCGGTCTTGCCTTGCCTAGCTTTGGTCATAGGACCGTAGGGTTAGGACCTTGCGCCTGACAGCCATGCTTTGTGGGAGGAAGGACAGGGCGCAGGGCCAAGGCCCAGGCTCTGCACTGGCTTTGTGATTTAGGTCGCCCACCTAAGCACCCCAGCCTGGACACTTCATCAGCAGAAAGCAGAACACAGCAGCTTGGGGGAGGGAGTCTTAGGGTGGGGGAGGGCGTGAGGCTTGAGGGCACTGGCCAGGGTGGGGTAGAAGACACCACGATGTCGCCAACATGGTCTCAGGGCAGGCAGCTCGCTGCCTGGCCAGAAGCCCTTCGAGCTGCCCGTCAGAACGGAGCCCATCCTGCCTTAGTCTTCTTAGGCCCGAGTGCAGAGTCCTGCACACTGCAGAGAGAAGCCCTGGGACCTGGGGGTGGGGCCCGTCCTCGTGTGGCTCGGTTCCTTGGGACTCAGATCACAGTCTTCCAGCGGCCACTGCTCAGGGCACGAGTGCACCCAGAGGCTTCCTCTCTGCATGTGGGACCCCTGTTGTCACTGTACTCGGGTGCCATCAGCCCGGGCCTTTTCTCCTGCCCTAGTGGGCATCCTATCTTTGTTCCTCTCGGAGCACCGACCCTTGAGGGCTCTCTACGATGGGGCATTGTGTCAATTTGAGTGACTCAGCAGAGCACCAGGGTTCTTAGTTTGTAAACATCCTTGTCCTGTGCAAGAGGAGGGCATAGACACTGCGAGTTCCACAGCCTCAGCCAGGGTAGCCTGCTTATAATACAGGAAGGGGAGAGAGAGGCTGGCTAGAAGCCGCAGCTGCCGCCCTTCCCTTTGCTCTTTGCTGTCCACCGCCGTGAACTGCTGCCCGTTCCGTGTGCTACTCTGCCTTGGAGCCAGCTGAGTATGGACCGAAACCCCCACTAACTGTGAATTAAATAAATCTTTCTTTCCTCGATTTTGGGTGTTGGGTATTTGTCCCAGCAGTGAGTGAAGAGTGACCAAGACAGGCCACCGCACCTCGGTCCCTTGGCATTACACGCCTGGCCCTGCGCCTCAGCGCCCACCCAGCTGCCAGGGGCCTCCTGCCCAGCGCAGCTGCTGCGGGGGTGCATCTGATAGCAGGAGTGCGAGCTTCATCCACGTCTGTGCCGGCTTCTTCCTGAGCCCCAGGCTTGCAAGTGGGCTCTGTACCCCTCACCGGAGCCCTGTCACTGGGCTCCCCGTTCTGCCCCCTCCCTTGTTGGGTTATTTGCAGAGTGATCCTGTTACAGTGTGAGCTTGGCGGTATCATGGTTTTCTCCACCCCCCCTCGCAGCTTGGCATCACACTGAGGACAGAGACTGGTGCTGTCCTGGCTGCCTACCCAGCCCTTGAAGGCCCTGGGGACTCTCTGAGCTGGGCTTTGCGCTGGTGGCTGCTTGCCTGGAGATCTGTGTGGCTGCCTTTGACGCCTCCTCCACTGTTGTGTTTTCCTGGCCGTGTTTAAAAGCCTAACGGCCATCCTATCATGCCCTGCTCCGGCTCACCCACTTCCATTCTGTTTTTTCCTCCAAAATACTGATTATCAGATGCCAAACTGCAGGCCCTACTTGTTCTCTCCCTGTGTTATTTCTTCCCTCCGTGCATTGCTTCTCATGAGCTAGAATATCCATTCCACTTGAGCCAGGGGTTTTGTCCCTTTTGGTCACAGTGATGACCCTAGTGCAGAACCTAGCACAGAGGAAGTGCTCAGTAACTGTTGACCAAAAGAAGGAAGAAAGCAGGCCGCTGTTCTCTGGGGTTTTCCCTGGTCTCCCCCAAAGCTGCAGGAGCTGTGCCTTCGGGTCGGAGCAGGGCCAGCTTCTAGGTTTTGAGCCGTGTCTCCTGCTCGGTGGCCTCTGTGTGCTGGCTGTCCTTCCGGGACCAGGCGTGCGCTGAGAAGCCGGGCCTCCCCCGGCCCCTGGTGCCCTCATGTGTCAGCAGGTGAGGTGCAGAGAAGGGGACCCACCCTTGCCATGGGTCCTGCTTATGCCAGGCGCTCCATGGGTGTAGGCTGCTTCAAGGCCTGCAGGGCCTTGCTGACCCTGTTGGGCCATGGGTAGTGGCTTCTGTCCTTCCAGTTTGGCAGCTGAGGAGCTTAAGGGCGAGGATGTGACTCTAGCTAACAGGGTGGAGTTCTAACTTCCAGAGCGTCTTCTTGCACTGGCCAGTCATCTGTACTTCCTTGAAATATTCACCTTTGTTTTCTTCCTCAACTTCGTTAAGGTAAACAAAAATTATATATGTGTATATGGTGCAGTCCAGGGTGGCTTGCTATATGTATGTATTATAAAACGATGAAATAAGATTACTAAGGCTAACGAACATACTATCATTTTGGTGGAGAAAATATTGGGATCCACGCCTTAGCAATTTTCAAGCATATAGCACCTCATTATTAAGTAGAGTCACTGTGCCGTACCATAGATCTCCAAGCCAGGTGTGGTAGCACATGAGCTCTAGGGCAAGCAGTGGTACAAGGGCCTGCAGGCACAGCCAGGGTCCGCTGTGTGAACCGCATCTATTTTGAGCTCTGTGAGTCACAAGGCAGGGAGTCAAATGCAGCCAAGACAGTGGCTCCCTTTGGGAATGAGCAGACGGGGCTCCTGGGCCTGCCACCAGTGCAGGGGCCCAGGGCTCCGTCCCTGCCTCTCCTCCCCTGTGCAGCCGGTAAGAGATCACGGCGCCCCCACCCTTCTGCTCCCCGAGTCTGGTGGGGATAGAGGAAATCATGACTTGCGGGCTCCCTGCTCCTTGGTGTGAGTCGGTGCATAAATCCAAGGATGCGTGATGAGCTTAACTACCGAAAATAATAAGCACCCAGAAGAGAAAACTGCATGTTTGTGTTTTTAAAGAACAGCCAGAGGCCAGGCTTTAAAAATCCTGAGTGCTTGAGGTGGATGGAGCAGAAGGCTGCTTTGCCAGCGCATGTGGGATGGCTCCCTCCCCCAGAACGAGCGGGGCACCAGCTCCTTCTACAGGCCTGGCGCTGAGGGGAGAGCCGGCCGTGATGGATGGTTGGGTGGATGTGCCTTGTCGGGGTGTGTCACCGCTGTTTCCCTCGGGGCAGGCTGTCTGTTGGCAGGGCCCAGCCTCCCAAAAGATGGTATCTCCTGCAAACTCGACAGCTCACGGATAGCTGCTCTCTGTGTATATTTCCGCCAAGAACAGCCTTAATCTGGTTGTTATGTGGCCTGTTTTATTATGATCCCTACAGGGCTGCAGATTCCCATCTCCAGCTGGATCCTCATGGCGAGGGAGAGGGGGTCAGAGGCTCGCCGAGCCGGTGACATCCACGACATTTGCGTTTTTAAGTGACCTGGGATTTAATTGCTCACTGTGTGCCCGGGTTGCCCTTTCAGGCTCATCTCACCAGCGTCCTGTTAATGAGCTCGGTGGCTCCAGAAACCCCGTGGCAGCTTTTCTGTCAGTGCATTGGGTGGCAGGCTTGGGCCACCTGTGTCAAAGGCATGTGGCTTTTGATCTGCGCCAGAGAGGAGAGCTGGAGGACCGTCTTGTCTGGAGCCTGGGGAGAAGCTGTTTCGCCTCACTATTGTGATTTTTCTTTTCTTCTTCTTCTTCTTCTTCTTTTTTTTTTTTTTTGGTTTGCTTTGCTTGTATTTGTGCCTTTTCTTTTTCTAAAACAACAACAAGAAAAAAAAAACCCACTTTCTATCCTTCAATCCTTGTTTGTCTAAGAGGTTTTTCTTATTTGGAAACCGATTTGCTCTGGTTTGCACAGAAGCTGTCTCTGGTGTGATGGATCGTGCTTGGAAGTCACCCAAGGAGTGTCTCTGTTCCCAATTAGAAGTGGAGGCAGAGCTGCTTACGGGGCCCGGGGAGGCGGCTGGCTTGGGCGACAGCTGCTGCCTCTCCGGAGCGAGTGTAACGATCCGTGCGTTTATATCCTTGTGTATAAAATCAGCCTAATTTAAAGATGAGTTATGGGCGTGTGCGTTTGGGGCCATTTTCCTTTAATGTCAGGTGCTTGACGGCTCCTGTCAGGATCCGTGGTCTCTAAATGTGTGCAAGGTGCAGAAGGAGTCGACTTTTAAGGAATTGCTAAATCCCATTAAGATCTAGTCCAGATGTGCCGTATTAGAATAGAACCCAATTGAATCAGTGAAATCCCCAAGGGCTCACGAGGAGCCGGTCTAGGTAGTATACTGTGCCGGCGGCGCGTGGACGAGCTGTCTCCGTCTCTCTTCACTCTGGTACCTTTTGTGGTTGAGAGGCAGAGAAGGAGCCCTCCGGAGGGCCGGGGGGCGTGGCCGCCCTCCCCCGCCCCGCCCTCTGGCCTTTCAAGCCCTGCCCCTGGCTTTTGGGCCAGGTTTGGACTGTGAGCAGCTGGAATGCCGCTCCTGGCGGACAGCGTGCAGGTGTGAAGTGGGCGGGGTTACGCCCCTATGCAAATTCCTTTTTTTGGTACAGGGTCTCACTAGGTAGCTTGGACTCGTAGTGATCCTCCTGTTTTCGGCTTCCCCAGCACTGGGATCATGGGTGCGCACCGCCATGCCCAGACTCGGTGGCCGGCTCAGCACACCTGGGAGTGGAGCCACTGTGCCATGTGGCGCCAGGGATCAAGCCTCAGTCCCTGTGCTTGCCTAAGCAGGCACTTGGTCCGCTGAGCTATCTCTCTGGCCCTGGCTTATGTGTTCAAGTGGGAACGTTTTGGAAATAATACAGTTAAAGAAAATGTGTTGCTGAAATGAACTGCGCCTGCTTCTCTTTACCTTTTTAGGGTGTGGCTGTTAAAAAGTTGTAAATGATATAAATTGCATGCCTTACATTTTTATTGGAAAATGTAGTTGTGTAACTAAAATCAGAATGGTTCTGTCGGCCTGCTCAGGGAGCTCAAGAGAGGTTTTTGAGAGTAAGGTCTACGGCTAAAGAATGCATATGTAAGCTGGACATGGTGGCAAAGGACTGTAATCCCAGCACTTGGGAGGCTGAGGCAGGAGGATCGGTGTGAGTTTGAGACCAGCTTGGGCTACGAAAACTGAGCTCAAGGCCAGCCTGAACAGCACAGTGAGACCCTGTCTCCAAAAGACCAAAAAAAAAAAAAAAAAAAAATGCATGTGTGCAAGACATCATCAGCAGGAGCCTGGAGCAGCGCGAAGAACCAGAGAGAGAGATAGTGCGCAAGAAGCCGCCTGCATCTTCAGTGGACAGTGCTTGTACAGGTTGTTATCACATGTTGACATTCTTGTGTAGTGCTCTAACCAGCACCATGCACATCCACCTGTGCTAAGTCGTGGTCAGATGACTGCATCTTACTGTGCACCTGTGCTAGGCCGGTGGGGTCATGTCTTCAGGTGTCCTTAGATGCCCCTGAGCTGAGAAGCAGGCTGAGTGAGCCCCCACATCCCACCCTCTCAAAGGGAAGGAGTGCATATATGTGACATTCTATATGGAACAGGGCACAGATACCTTTACTTAATAAATCAGGAACCAGGTGGTTTTGCAAAACCACGGTTTTCATTGGAAGGGCATCACCCATAAGCCTGGCGTGTAACGCTCAAGGGCTGGGCTGTGTGTCGAGCAGGGGCTAGGGCTGAGGTCCCTGCCCCTGGCCAGATGCTGTCCCTAGTGGCATCCCATACATAGCAGCCGGCGTGTTTTGTCAGATGCTGTTTCCTGCAGTCAGTGGTTGCAATGCCTGGTCAAGGCACCTGCCAAGTCATTTCCCAGTGAGAGGAGGAGCTTGTGTCCTGAACCACGACAGCCTACATGGCCACTCTTTGTGGCCACATTGCCATACGTCTTGCCACAGGTCGGCACCCCACAAGGGACAGTGCCACTCCTGAGCTGCCCAAGCCGGTAGCCAGGACATCAGCACCTCAAGATGGCCCAACGGTCCACGCACACAGGCAAGGGGCCTTCCCCACGCACCACGAGCAACCACACTGCCGCCCACTCTGCCACTGCTTGACCTGCCTGCGCCTGCTTCACACCAGAGCACTTCTGTACCAGGCTGGGCAGCGGCTGCCGCCCATTGCCGGACGGTGTCACAGCTGGCCCCATCGGTACACCAGGCATCAGTTGGAAGGCCCTCTTTCCCTTCTGCACAGTAACTAAGGGTCAAGTCTTGTCACCTGTCCTCCGGAGGGGTTCCTGGGCTGTGTACGTCACAGGTTCCAAAACTGTTGTCAGTACAGCTGCCAACAGGCCAGCCAAGAAAGAAAGCTGCCTTTGGGGGTGCACCTCCAACATGTGAGTGTGGGTGCACATGCCACCCAGCTCCCCGGGTAAGCTGTGCCCATCCATGCCCATGGGCATGTGGAGCGGCACACACCACTGCCGCTCCTCAGCAAGGGAACTCAGGCTCTTGGCTCCCTTCTACGGCGCAACCAAAGCCCACCAGGGTGCCGGCGCTTCCTCCGTTTTCTGTCATAGGCCCCAGACAAATCCGTTGTCATCTACAGTGACGGCCAGATAAGTGGCAGCTTGGGGTCACTGGCTCGTGGGGCTTGCTCCTGGGTCCTAGCCCTCTTCATGTCCTGCAAAGCTGCTTCTGCTGTGTCTCTCCGGTAAGCAGCTTCTGCTGTACCTGTGCAGGAGCCCAGGCTGTGCCTCTTATGGTCATCTGGCATCAAGGGCATGGCCAGGGGGCTAGGTGTGGTGCACCCGCCAGAAATCTAGCAAGGTCTCGTCCGCCGGCAGTTGGAGTGCTGTCCTGGGTCTGCTCTTGCCCGACCACCCGACGCCCAAGAATCTGACAGACAAGGCAGGTCCCTGGGCCTCGTCTTTGTGCACAGCCCATGTCCAGGTCAGCGCAGCTTCCTCTGGACTGCGCTGCGGCTTTCCAACCTGCAAGGCAACCCGAGATTAACATGATAGCATCAGTAGAACACAGTGTGGCTTGGCCCAGGTAGCCAGGGGCTTGGCCACAAGGCTGTGCCACAAAGGTGGGCTATGCAGGTAGCCTCGTGGCAACATCTGGAAGGGGCACTGCCTGCCCTCCCAGGTGCAGGCAAACGGGTCCTGACTGCAGAATCAGGGTGAGACTTCAGCCATTCACCATGACCCATCTGGCTCCTGCGTGGGCTGTTGTGAAGGGCTTTGGGCAGGGAGGGTCACCTTCCAGATAGTCCGTCCCATCTCCTCATGGCCTCCAGCACCTACAACCTGTGGGGCCTGTGGGAGAGTCAGTGCTGTGTGGCATGGATGGCCTGGATTAGGGTTTTTACCACATGGAATCGCATCTGAATTCTCCCAGGGGGCGCAGTCAGCATGTCCATGCCCAGAATGCATTCAGCAGCCAGAGAGACATAAACATCACATAGGCGTAGGGGCAAAGTCACCAGTCCTCCCAGACCATGAAGTAGTGACCTTCACAGCCTTCTGGGTGAGTGGTAGGTCCTGTGAAATGGTCTGGGTTGTCATGGAGTAGCATTACTTCGCTCAGTGTCTGCCTGCCTTGGAGCGCACCACAAATTCTTTGGGGATCAGTAAGTCGTTCCACATGTGGCCTCCTGTCTCGTGGGACCCCAAGACCTGGGTACTACAGCCTGGCTCCTAATTGGGGTAACAGCAGGCCAGCGCCACTTCTTCTAGCTTCACTGGGGCCGCTTCGGCCTCCTGGCCTTGGCCCCTTGGTAACACACTGTTTGGGGACTTCCCACCTTCACGGAGTCTGCCACGTGTCCAGAGGTTGCTGTCTGTGTGCAGCCAGGCTGGCATGCAGCAGCTCCATCCAGATCTGGTGCCCACTGACCTTCAGAGGCCCACAGCCTGACCTTGGGGGATGGCCTGGCTCCCCTGGAGTCCCCCTTCTTTTTCCCCTTTGCTAGTACAGTTTTCTTTTTTTTTTTTTTTCTCTTTTTGAGACAGGGTCTCGCTGTGCAGTTCAGGCTGGCCTTGAACTCACTTTTGTAGCCCAGGCTGGTCTCGAACTCGCACCGATCCTCCTGCCTCTGCCTCCTGAGTGCTGGGATTACAGGCGTGCGCCACCACGCCCGGCTGCTGGTACAGTTTTTATAGATCTTGCCTTCCCATGGCACTTCCCTTCCCCACTGCTCAGCTTGGCCAAGGCGCCCACAGCATTGTGGGTCAGGTGGTCTCTGAGGCAGGCTGGCAGGGCTGCTGCTGACCGCAGTGTGCCAGCTGGCCTGCTCGCCAGGACCACATCCTTCACATGTGCCGTCAGCAGCACCTTGTGTGGGCTATGGCACTGCCGTGCAAGCATCCACCGCGTGCCCATTTCACGTGGCACAGCTATCAAGTGTAGATGGTAATTTGCTTGGGCCGGCCACCTGGATGCTCCCAAGCCAGGCAAGCCGCTGCCATCGGCCAGTGTATCATGGTGTGATTGTCTGCCTCTGGGGCTGTGCTCTGTGCATCCTGCAGCACCTGTCGCAGAGAGGGGGTGCTGGCTTTCTGACTGCGTGGGACATCTCCTGTGGGCTTCATGGCGCGGTATCAGCCCCTTCATCCCACAGCCATGGCAACCATGCAGGCAGCGTTTCACTCACCTTCTGCTGTCATCATTTTGCCAGCTGCTGCAGCTCTGTGGCCCAGTAGGCCGTGTGCACTGCGTGCCAGGTAGAGGTAGGCAGCGCCCCCAGTCCTCCTCCCCAGGCTGGGGGCCCCTCTACCTTCACTTTTTGGTGCATCACCGCCCTAGCACGCAGAACCTGGGCATTGTCCTGGACATAAGGACTTGCGGCTTTGGAGACATGTCTGCGGGAGGCCGTGCTCCCCACGCTTGCGACCTGAGCCCTGCGGCAGGAAGCTGTCGCCCAAGGTCCTCCATCTGGTCTGTTTGCTGGATAAGGTCGTGCGCCTCTCCATGAGCGCAGCAGAAGAGAAGGAAGAGCAGCCGGGCGCCCACCTTGCCAATTCGCAGCGAGGGGGAGGAACGTGTCTGCCTGCTGCTTCCAAGGCTTGCAGGACATCCCCGGCCTGCAAACATACCGAGAGTCCTGGGCCTCTGGGACCTCGCTAGCTGCCAAGCACGTGGCCGCATGTAGCCGTGGCACGCCCGGGTGGCTTATCAGCCATTCCCTGCGGCTGCCCTTCACCTTGGGGTGCTGTTTCCACCACCTCCGTGGGGTCACTCACCTCCGCATCCTGCCGACCGACCGCACCACTTCTCAGCCCAAGGGGTGTGGGTGGAGGCGGGGGGGGGGAGGGGGATTTTGTGGGCAAGGTGCCAAGGTTAAAGAATGCCACGTGGTGAGACGTCAGGGGCGCCAGCAGGCAGCACAGACCGGAGCGGAGAGCCTGGGTGAGCACTCGCGCTGGAGAGCCGCTGGCCTCCTCATTGCCTCACGGTCGTGGAGCTTGTTATGGTGCGACGACGTTCTCATGTCACGCTGCAGCCAGCACGTATGCACCTGTGCTAGGTCATGGTGGTGGCTCTGCGTCCCGCTGTGGGCCTGCGCTAGACAAGTGGGGTCATGTTCTAAGGGGCTCTCAGATGCCCTGAGCTTCGAAGCAGGCTGAGAGGCTCCCCACAGATTCCGACTCGGTTCTGCATTTATAGCGCACATACATTGTCCTAGGTTATTTACCTATACGATCTGATATATATATATATATATATATATATTTTTTTTTTTTTTTTGTGGGATCAGGGTTCGAACTCACGACCTTGCACTTGCCAGGCAGGCACTTGTGCCATGGAGCTATCTCCCCAGCCCCTGAACGGTCTAACTTGGAATACAAGTTTTTCATAGAATATGAAAATGAAACAAATGGACGGTGTTAAATCTCACTCCAGTTGTTTTGGTGACACTTCAGGAGCTCTGAACATGGAGCGTCCCTTTGTTGGGTTCTCTAATCCGGCGCCATGAAGCGGGCGCTACGATCACTCCCAATTAACGCGCGAAGTATTAGAGGTTCAGTGATGTGACCAGCCTGTGGCCAGCTACTAGTACGTGGTGGTGACTGGGGAGAGTGGAGCCGCTCAGAGAAGAGGCGGGAAAGCCTCCTCCTGAACGCTGCCTTCCCCATGAGGAGACCCGAGGCCGGCGCCCCGGAGGTCGGTGTGGGCTCTGCCTGTCGCCACTTTCTGATTTGGTTCTACTTTCACGTTGATTCTCTCAGTGTCTACCTGATAGTCTGGTTAAAGAGAGCCAAGGGAGTAGACTGAGTTTTGGGAAGGCAGGATGGAGGTATTTTTTTAGCAGGGGAAAAGGAGAAGAGGAGGAGGATGAGGAAGAGCAGGAGGAAAAGGAAGAAGTTCACAGCTGTGGAAAGGCCTGTATGGGCTTCACAGCACGCAGGAGGGTGAACACACGGGAGGTTGCGCAGACACGACTGGCCTTTGTCCTGAAGTGTGAAAGCTACGGGGAGAGGCTAGCAGTGCAAGATAAGCTCACAGAAGGCCTAGAGGAAGGGAGAGACCAGACAGGCGGAAGGAGTCCTGACAGCCCTCTCTCGCTTGCTGCATTCTGGAGGCGACCGGACTCAGCTCCTCACCGGCTGTGTGGCGCTCAGTAGGTCCGCAGTCGCCCTCCCTCATCTGCACCGTGCTCACCGGCCAGCGGGGCTCCTGGGCATGGCGGAGGATCAAGCGACATGTAGCAGGAACAGCCCTCTGGCTGTACAGCTGGCGGGCCTCTGCTTCTACAGGGGTCCCACTGCCACGCCCCCCGCCTGGATTCACGTGTTCCAGAGACGGGTAGGGTTCAGCCTTGGGCTGTCAACTATGGGTGAGGTGACAAGCAACGGGGGTGGGTGGGTGGGGGGCTCTTGTCACGACTTCAGTGACGTCTTGAAAGTTCATTTGCAAGCTTGCCGTGCTGTGTGGCTTTTGGTGAAGTCACCCAACACCGCTGAGCCCAGGATGACTTATGCAAAGCGAGATGATTGAATTCGGTGATCCGTAAGGCCCTTCCCAGCCACGAGACACTTTTTTCTAGTTTTAAAGTATTATGCACTTGTGGCCACAGGACTGTGTTGGGGAATCCAAGAGGGCCATGCAGAGGTGAACTCTGTGTATCTCTGGTTGCTAGGACTCTGATGGGCGGTGGCCAGCTGTTCTCTCTGGACTCAGGGCAGGACAACAGGAACCGCACTTTCCCTACTTGAGACTTTTTAACTTGGGAGAGAGAGGACCGTGCCGTCGGAGCAAGCTGTGCAGCTGTGTGCTCCAGACTCGTGAAAGCATCTGACGGTTTGCCGACACTCAGCGGAAAGGGAACTTTGTCATGAAGGCCTTCCCCGCTCCTGGCCTAACGTGGCACGCCTTTATGTTTCCCCATTCACTCTGCTTTCCTCTCTAGCATGTAGGACAGTTTGTGACTGCATCCTTGCTCTGTACTTGGCCCGTTGTAGGCACCTCCTTGGGCTGCTTGCTGCCCACAGGCAGGGTCTGTCTGTCTCACTATACAGTCCAGGCTGGCCTTGAGCTCACTTGGGTAGCCCAGGCTGGTCTGAAACTCACACTGATCCTCCTGCCTCAGCCTCCCAGGTGCTGGGACTACAGGCGTGCGCCACCACGCCCGGCCCCAGGGTCTGTCTTTATAGGGTCTCTGCTTAGTGTCCAGACACCTGCCTCACAGCTCTTGTCACATGGCCGGTGCTTGGGACGCGCTTGTGGAATGAATAGATGGTGGGTCTGTTGGGCAGGTGGCGGAGTTAGTGGCAGCCCTGAGTGGCAGAAGTGGTTCCTCTGTTGTTTTTCAATAACAAAAATGCTAGGGACTCATCTACTGAGAGACTTAGGGTACTGTTTCTCCTTCGTGCCTTCTTCCTGGGGTACGTGTCTTCAGTTTTGGGGGAATATCCAGAGGTCCTCACAGTGAGCCTGTGCTGTCTCTGGCGGAGGAGCTGGAAAGAGGAGAGAGCCTGACGGAGTGGCGCTGGGTGCTGCTGAGCTTTCCGCTTGCTCCACTGTCTCCGCTCCTTGCCCTGCCCTGTGCCCAGGAGCCACCCTCGCTGGGTCGCATCACGGGACTCCATGCCTGTGGCTTTTGGTGGAGGTTGACCATGGGGAGGCAGCCCAGCAGGAAGGTGCCGGTAGGAGGAACACGCCTGGAGCGTGTGGGCGCCTTGCTTCCTGGCCCCTGGGCCTGTGCCGCGGCTGGCGTCTGCCAGGCTGCTTCCTGAAGATTCCTTTTCTCTATTTTATGTATTTAGTACAGGGTCTACAGGGTCTCACCACACAGATTGGGCTCCTAGCGATGCTCCTGTTTTCAGCTTCCCAAGCGCTGTGTGCACCGCCACAGCCCAGTCTCAGTCACTGTCTCACGTGCCCTGGGGGCGGGGCTGGCATGGCTTGTGGTGCCGGGGATGGAACCCTGGCCACTGCACTCTGCCTAAGCTCTGTGGAGCTATCTGGCCGGCCCTTCCTGAGGATTCTTGCAAGTGCTCTGCCTCTGTAGGAATGGCAGTAGGACTGGCTCCCCGGGGCACTCACCCACCATCCGTTGGTTCTTCCTATCCCACCCACAGGTCTGTTCTGGTCTCTAAATTTCCACTTTCCCATTTCAGCAAGCTGTTTGCTTGCACTGCGGTTTTGTGGGGCGCGTCTGCTTCCTGCTCTTGCAATCATCTGACCTGAGAGGGTGGTGTGTGAGTGTGTATGAGTGTGTGTGTGACTTTGTGAATGTGACTGTGTGTGTGTGTGTGTGAGAGGGAGGGAGGGAGGGGGAGGGGGGAGAGAGAGAAGTCCAGGATCAGAAGGTTGGAGCAACTTTGCAGTGAATCGAAATATAGTCATCATACCTTAGGCTTCTGTTCTTACTTTTTAAAAGGCCTCTGGTAGCTTTGGAGACTGGACACCTCAAGGGAGGGGTTTTGCTGCTCTCTGTGGTCTCAGGAGCAGAGATGAGTCTGGCTGCCATTTGTAGCCAGTTGGCCAAGTGTGTTAGTCAGCTGTCACCACAGTGGTATCCCTGGGACAACCACAGTGAACTATTGTAGCTCATGGTTTTAGAGGCCCTGGCCCCCGACTGCACAGACCCATCGTCTTGGGCTCCGGTGGGGATGCTGACAGCCAGCGGCGCAGTGCGTGTGGCAGAGCCCACAGCCTGCCTCACGGCTCGGAAGCACAAGAGAGGTCGTGGACGAGATGGAGGTCACACAGGTCCTCTCAAGGGCATGTCCCCAGTGACCCGAGAAGCTCCCTGGACTCCTGAGCTTTCTACCACACTGTACCCAGGCTTTAGTGCATGGACCTTTGGGGTCATGCGGTATCAGAGGCGCAGCAGCCAGCAACTTCCGTTTCAGGAGCTGATTAAATCCCAGTGCCTCTGGGAAAAGTGCCCTGCAGTTCCAACTCCCCTAGTTCCCTGCATGTGCGGATACTGCTGCGTTCACGGCTGCCCTGGGGCCTCTTGTGCTTTTGCCTTTTTCCCTGGGGCTTTCCAGAGCTCCCTTGCTCCCGCCGTCGCCAGTCGGTGAGAGCAGCCTCTGTTCTTATCTGATGTAGCTTTTCATGGAGCCCCACGTGGCCAAGGGGCAAGACGTGGCAATGGAGGCCCGTATTGGCTTGCTGCCGAGAGCCTCCACCCTTCATATCTGTGAACACAGGACAACTAGGGCCCTGGACCCTGTCATCCCCCTTTGTGTATGGACAGGCTTCACACTCAAGAAGCACGTTACCCGCAGTCACGTTGCTCCCTGAGCCCCGTGCCTCATCCATGTGCCTGATTCCACGTGTCCCGATCCCACGTATCCCGATCCCACGTATCCCGATCCCACGCACCTAGATCCCATGTGCCCCGGTCTCACATGCCCTGACCCCATGTGCCCGATCCTATGTGCTCCGATCCCACGTACCCCGACCGCACACGCCTCAGTCCCACGTGCCCCTATCCATGTGCCTGATCCCATGTACTCTGATCCCACGTGCTCCGATCCCACGTGCCCCGGCCCCCGGTGCTCCGGCATTCTTTCCGCTGTGCCTCAGCTTTCGCCAGCTTGGGCTCTACCTGTAGGATTGTCGTAAGATAGAGCTCCCCCACCCGGTATTCATACCGCTCTGGGCTGTTGGGGGTCTTCTTCCCGTCCCAGCTGCTCCTAGAGGTCTCACAACCCTTTCTGTGTCGTTCCTAGAAGTGGAGCTGCCTCTGAAGAAAGACGGGTTCACCTCGGAAAGCACCACGCTGGAAGCCTTGCTGCGCGGTGAGGGCGTGGAGAAGAAAGTGGACGCCAGAGAAGAGGAGGGCAGCCAGGAGATCCAGGTAGCCCGGCGCCTTGGGGGTGCCGCAGAGCAGCTCCCCGGTCTGGCTGACATTCCAGCTGGGCCCCTAGCTCCATTACCGGGGAACTTGCTAAATGCAGAAGTCGCTGTGGCCCTAAATCTACCCGTCTCCTAGTTTCTGCTAAGAACTGCGTGCTGTGTGCTAGGTCGTGGGGATGTAACGGTGGACTACTCGGGCTGAGTCCCCGCCCCGTAGCGCGAACAGCGCATGCTCTGGGGCCACTGCCCCGCCCCCTCCCCCGGGGAGCCCCTGCCAGCTTCCTTCCTTGCACCCCGGCCTCTGCTGAACGCCCCCCCCCCCGCCCCCTCAGGCTTTCCCAGCACCGCCTGCTCCCGCTCGAGGTCAGGCTGGCTCCACCCGGGGGTGGGGATGGTGACTTCTGTGCCCGGTGGCTCGCCCTTGCTTCAGCTCAGAGACACAGGACTGGTGTGCTGCGGCGTGTCCTCCAGTTTCTCACTCCTCAGCTGGCCTTTTTCTTGGCCGGGGGGAGGGGGGGAGTCTTTATGAGACAGAGTGTCCTGTGCAGCTCAGGCTGGCCTTGAGCTCGCTCTGCAGCCCAGGCGGGTCTCGAACGTGCGATGATCCTCCTGCCTTAGTCCGAGTGCTGGGATGACAGGCGTGCGCCACCACGCCTGGCTTCCTCGCTGGCCTTGAATCCCTATTAGCAAATGCGATGGTGGGCATAGAATGTTACAATAATATCACTTCATGCTAATATAAAATAATAGTACTGATAATTAAATAGAACTGAATTATGTGCACATTAAATTTATGCCGCACACTAAATTTTATACTTCGTTATATGCATTGTATATTGGTTTTATTATTCTCACTTAATATTTAATTAATTCATTGATTTATTAAAATAATGATTAAATTAAAAAGGAAGACTCCATTTTGGATCTGCCCCATAAGGACTACCAAGCTGCAAGCGAGTCAGGGACAGGGCTGCCATGGGCAGCGCTGCGCTCTCAGCCTGGTGCTCCAAGTCGGCGCAGAGACGGCGCCCAGGGCAGGCTGGGCTGGACCGCTGGGGCTGGCCTGCCCTCCGCCCTCCTGCGCTCACGAGCATGGTCCCGTCTCTTCCACTTAGTTACCACCTCCTGACTGAGATTTTCTTGCTGTGAGTTCTGCCCGGTCCTGGTGGAGCTCTTCCTTACTGTAAAGCTTTATTTGTCTACCAGACTCTGTGCTCTTTTTGAGAGAGGGCCTCACTGTACAGCTCAGGCTGGCCTTGAAGGTACTCTGTAGCCCAGGCTGGTCTCGAACTTGCAGCGCTCCTGCTGCCTCAGCCTCCCGAGTGCGGGGAGGACAGGCGTGCGCCACCGCGCCCAGCTCGCTTGCAGGCATTTCCGACTGCCGTCTCTCCCACATCTCACGTCCACGCGCTGGGACGCCTGTCGCCGTCAGCATGGATCCTGAGCATGGCCATTGCCCCACATCACTGCCACTGGTGTCCAGGCCACCGTCGCCTCATCCCTCCGTGCTGTGGGACCTTCTTAATGGTCGTTCTGCTCCTGCCTCAGAAGGTGTCTTTTAAAAATGATCCTTTTTATTTATTTAGTATTTCTTTTAGATATAGGGTCTCGCTATGCAGCTTAGACTCACAGTGATCCTCCTGGCCCAGCCTCCCCAGGGCTGGGTTTACAGGCGTGTGCCGCCATGCTTGGCGGTTCTGGGGCTTGCATGGCATGCGGCGTGGGGGATCGAACCCAGGTCCTTGCGCTTGCCAGGCAGGTGCTTAGACTGCATGCTATCTCCCCAGCCCCCAAACGATTCTTTGTAAAGTAAGAATTTGAATTTACATCTCTTGATGACCGATGATGTTGAGCATTTTTCATATACTTAATTGCCATGCGTGTTTCTTCATCTGAGAAGTGTGTGTTCAGCTCAGGTGCCCATTTTTGGATTGGGTCTTTGAGTTTTGGGGTCCTGACTGTTCTAGATAGGAGTCCCTTGTCTGAGGGACAGTTGGCTAATTTTTTTCCCCCAATTCATGGGTTTTCTTTTTAGCTTGTTGGTGATTTCCTTTGAAGTGCAAAAGCTTTTCCATAAGCTGGGTGTGGTGGTGCATGCCTGTAATCCCAGCACTTGGGAGGCTGAGGCAGGAGGATTGATGCGAGTTCGAGACCAGCCTGGGGTACAAAAGTGAGCTCAAGGCCAGCCTGAACTGCACAGCGAGACCCTGTCTCAAAAAAAAGACCAAAAAAAAAAAAAAAAAAAAAAAAAAAAAAGCTTTTCCATAAGGTGAGATCCCAGCTGTTGATTCTTTGAAGTTTTTCCCATGCAGTTGAGTTTAACAGCTCAGAGATTCCATCCCACCCCAAATGGAGTGGCTGTCTTCAAGAAATCAACCAATACCAAATCCTGGTGAGGATGCGGGGAAGAAGGAACCCTTTTCCACTGCTGGTGGGAGTGTAAACTGGTGCATCCTCTGTGGAAATAAGTGTGGACACTCCTCACAGAACTAGGAGTAGAGGTCTCGTTTGACCCAGACAGTCCCCCTCTGGGTATGTTTCCAGGGGAGCTGAAAACACCAAGCCCCAGCAACGTATGTGCACCACGTTTATAGCAGTGAAATCTGTCATAGCTAGATCTTGCAGACAATTCAAAAGCTATCAACCGAGGAGTGGATAAAACAGGTATGGC
>PVJA010029837.1:0-26312 GCA_004027025.1 Myocastor coypus
GTCTATGGTCTCAATCTTAATCCTGAGGGGATTTGACCCTGGAAGATACAAAAAAAAAATGAATGTTTTGTTGTACAGGTCTTGCTTCGACTTGTCCTTGACCACCCAGCAAGAAAAAAAAAATCCTTAATTACAATGCATGAAACGCAGAGCTAGATTGGTGAGATGAGCTTTAGGAGGCTTAGATTCAATAGCCTCCAACATCACAAGCTTCACTGGTGGCCCACTGCAATTGCAAAACCTTTGCCTGTGTATGTATCTGCTTCCTCTTAGTCCAAAGAGAAATATATTCTTTCCTTTTTTTTTTCTAAGCAACATCAATAGGGAGGTGGGTCATGCTCACACCCTGTACTCTGTAGAATGATTGTGAGGACAATATGCAGTATATCAACTTTCAAAGAAAAGAAAGGGGAAAATAAAAAAAAGTAATGTGGATTTAGAAAGGTTAATGTTTAATTGTTTGATCAATCTTATATACCTATAGGTATTAATCTAAACTGATCTGATGATGAAAATATGTAATATAACCATTGTTAAATTTAAACAATAAAAAAATTGAAAAAAATAAAAAAGGAAAGCCATATTAATATGCTGAACCATAAATGGCTGAAATCAACAGCTTCCAACATTATCAGTTGTTCTGATAACCCACTACTATTATGGACTATTAAACTATATATATATATATAATGGCTAGTTTCTCTTAGTTCAAGAAGAAAGATTTGTTCTAATAGTATTTATAGAAGATATCATGTCTGTATCTTGTATTCTGAACATCTACTATGAAGGCCATAGGCAATGTATTAATTATTGTAGTTGTCATCCTCACCTGTGTGAAACTGTCTCATTGCTATTTCTTTCTCATTAAAATTAATAAAAAGTCAACAATATTCTTCTCAATAAACTAAGAAGAAGTAGGTGTATATCTATCCTAACTATCTTGTGTATACATATATATGTTTTTTTCCACAACAAAATGATCCTTTATATTTTTGCAAAGTTAGTAACTTGTGACACAAGATTGTATAGTGACAAATAGTTAACCTCAATGAGACAGGATGTTTATCTCAGGGGTAAGGTAGCTTGTTTGTTTCAGGCACGGAGGTTTAGTCCCACCTACACACAACTGATCAATTTCCTAGTTTTTATGGATTCCAACATTTCCCCCTCTTTGTTTTCTTTTATCAGAGATGGATGTTCCATTCCTATTAGAGATGCTGTATTTGGATAACTCTTTAAAGGACCTCTTCATACGTGATGTCAGTTCAAAGGCTGTAGGTATTTCAGTTCAGCAAAATAACTCAATATAATTCAATAGTCTATAACAGTAGTGAGTTACAAACACAAGTGACAATTGTCAGAAGTTTTTGACTTGGGCCTGTTACAGCTCAGCATATTAATATAGCTTTACTTTTTGTACCTCGTGGTTAGAATTTTCTGTTGGATGGTTAAGGTCAAGATAAAGGAAGACCTATATAATTAAAAATGTAACATTTGCACCTGACAAGGTCATTCAAAATCCTCCTAGGAGTTACCCTGAAACCATGTGCAGCACTTTGTAGATCTTTTATCTATGTCAGCCATCTGGATGAGCCACTGCCATTGCTTGACCAATGTGCTTTCAGTGAAAGCCTGAGAGGATATTTTGCTCTCAAAATGACTCTTTTTATGCATGCTATACATCATAAATCACTTTCTTCTGTAGCTCCATAATCTCCTTGACCAGAAAATTTGGGACACCATTGAGTTACAGGATGTTACAATACTAGACTCTCTTATGTTCTAATTCCTCATTGCCGTTGAAGGACTAGGGCCAAAAAAATTTGGCTATCCTTTTACCCCATCTATCTCTCTAATTTTTGATCCCTAAATATTAGTTGTTAACCATCCGGAAGAAAAGCTTAATGATATTATTACTCTGCAGCAGAGGCAGTTGGACTTAAAATCACTATCTGTCTGAATATCGGACACCTTAGTCATAAGATGGAACAGCTATTTTGCAACAAACATGGATATTCTAAAATTTAAACCCATATAGAATGTTGAAAAAAACAATTACACATTTTTACTCAGAGATTTACACGTTAAGCCATATACAATATTATAGCAGGACAATCCTATGGCGTTTTTTCTTGTCTCTCGTTTTCTTTTATTATTTTCATAGACTTTTACTTTAATGATAGTGTAGCAATAATTGATATGACAATAGAAGCTGTACACATTTAGAAGACCAGAATGATCGATATTTCAAGCATGGTTTTAGTGTTACACATTGCTATCCTCAGTGAAGTTGCTCAGTTCATAGATATTAGCATATTAGGTAGTTTGAGAATTCTACACATTAACTTCAAGTTGCATCCACTTACCTATGAAGGCTTAGAGTTATTTTTCTTTATACCTGAGTAATACTCCATTATATAAAAACACCATATCTTTTTCATCCATTCCTCAGGTGATGGGCATTTTGGTTATTTCCAAGATTTGACTATCACAAATTGTGCTGCCTTAAACATAGATGCACATATGTCATTATGACATGATGCTTTCAATTCTTTAGCAAAAATTCCTCGAAGGGGCATAGCTGGATCAAATGCGATTTCCATCCTAGTTTTTTGAGAAGTCTCCACACTGACTTCCCTAATGGTTGTACCACTCCATATTCCCACCAGCAGTGGAGAAGGGTTTCTTTTTCCCCACAGCCTCTCCAATATTTGTTGTTGATTTCTTTATGATAGCCACTCTTTCCGGGGTGAGACAGTATCTCAGTGTTGTTTTAATTTGCACTTTATGAATGGTCAGAGATGTGGAGTCCTTTTTTGTGTATTTATTTCGCTCTTATATTTATGCCTCTGAGACGTGTACATTCATCTGAGATGCCCATTTTTGGTTTGGATCTTTAAATTTTGGAGCCCTCATTTTTTAAAATTCTTTATGAATTTTAGATAGAAAACCTTTGTCTGAGTGCTTATTAGTTAAGATTCTTTCCAAACTTGTGGGTTGTTTTGTCACTCTGTTGGTGATTTTTTTTCATGTGTAGAAACTTCTCAATAAGAGGAGGTCCTGGTTGTTAACTCTTTCCAGTATTTCCTGTGCAGCCATCTACTTTTTCTTCCAGGATATTTAATATTTCAAAAAACAATATCCTTTTAAAGGGAAAAGGAGAGATTTTTTTTTAACTTTAGGCCAAGACAAACGAAAGTGTAGAGATCCTGTGAGGCGAACAATTTTCCACTCTGTCTTAATCATTTTTCTAATTCAAAATTACAAACTGGAATGAAAGTTCTCTCATCAATCCTCCTTCTATTTTGGTCCAATAAGCAACATTTGGAGACAGTCTCTGGGCTGAAAATGGACACTAGTACTTGGGTGGCTAAATGTGTTTGCTTATTGAACTGCCTAAAGTCATTCTGAATCATTGTGAGAGAAAGAAGAAATAATGAGATGAAACATGAGAAGGAGAAAAGGAAAGAAAGTGGAAAAAACTTCTGGCTCTTGGAGGCAGAGATATATGACCAGAACATAGGACAATAAGGAACAATAATTCTGGGTCACTTCACAGAGTGAAGTACCACTGTGGGCTCAGCTAACTGAGATTTCACACCGCCTTTCAAGGTCTTCGTTCCTTTTGAAAGCCTCTCACAGTGATAAACAAGCTGTCCGAAAAAATGAACTGTTCTCATACCTCTGACAGGAAGCCATACAGAAAGCACATCTGTGTGAATTTGGAAGAGTTGCTGAGGTTGATACCACTTTCCTTCCCTGTGTCTTTCTGCTTCCTCCCAAAACAGACTTGGTGCATTAGAAATTCAAAAACAATTAAATTATACAGCCCAGTGTTCTACTTTGAGAGTGAAAATTGAACTGTTTTATAAGCACTGGTGTTATGGTTTGTGTATAGGTGCCCCCCCAAAGCGTAATGCAGTCATGGGGCAGCTTCTGGAATTTGTAATTGATTATTGTGGAAATGGGTGCCTCCCCTCCAGTAGGGCAGGTGATTTGCATTTCAATGTAAGCTAGGAAGAGAAGTTAGCTGCTGCTATCTCTCTCCCTGCTCTTGGTCTCTGCCCACTGCCATAGAAAGTTGCCCTCTGCCATGTGCCAGTCTGCTTTGCGTCCAGCTGAATATGGACTGAAACCTCCAGTAATGTGAGCTAAATAAACCTTTCTTTTCCTCATTTTGAGTGTTTGGTGTTTGTCCCAGCAACGAGAGAAGAGTAATTAAGACAGAATTTGGTACAGCATGAGTGAGGTCATTGCTGTGACTAACCTGACCATGTGGATAACAAGCTTTAGGGAATGACTCATGGGAAGAGATAGGAAAGGTTTGAAGATGTCCTCTACTTGCGAAGAGCTGGAAAAGCTTTGGCTATACTGTAGGGGAGAGCCTGGTGAGAGTTCAGACCAGAAGGCTGATAGAAAGCGAGAATGTAAAGACCAGGTTGGGGAGGTTTCTTCAGGAAAGAAGGACCACATTGGTTGTTGGACTCTGGATCATTTGTGTTTTCACTTAGCAGAGAAGTTGGCTGCATTTTGCTCATGTCCAGAGACTTTGCCTAAGACGAGTTTAAGCATGGTGGACTGATGAATCCTTCTAAAGATATTTCAAAGCAGCCAAATACTGGGGCGGTGGCATGGCTGCTATTGGGGGATTTTAGCCAGATTTATGTTGCAAATCAAGAGGAAGGAGCCCAGCAGGAGGATTTAAAATGTGAGTTTGGCCAGAAAGGAAGCACCAGTAAAGCGGTGAACTGCACAGATAAAGCTGAGAGGAACTCCATTGCTGAGAAGAAACCTGAGAATGGAAAAGATGGCCCAAGGGCATCACAAGAGGTGGCAGGTCTCCACCCTTTGCAGCCTCAGAATTGCAAAGGTCAGGGACCTTGCCTTGAGGCAAAAGCCCTGAAACTTTCGTTCCAGATTGGTGGAGGAGGCAGAAGCACCAGGTTCCAGAATGGATCTGGCATCATGGAGAATTTATTCCTCAGAATCAGGGTCAGAGTGCTCAGCAATCCATGTACTCAACCCCTACAGCCAAGAGACAAGGAAGTCTGGCTCCTGTTACAGCTGGTGGCAGACCTCTGCATCATCCACGTGGCAGTTGTTTTAGGTCCACTGAGAATGTAGGAATTCTGAGGTTAAAAAGGCTTCCACCTAGATTGCAGAAGGCCTGGGAGGCCAGGCAGTGTGCCCTGAGAAAGCAGTGTGTAAAGCTGTGAGTAGAAGCCTGTTCAGTGGAAACCCCAGAAGTTTGGAAAAGCCAGGAATGTGGATTGTGCAAAGAGGGAGCCAAGCCAGCCTCAGAGAGAAGCCATGGGAGCTACAACCACCACGAGTGCCACAGGGGTGGAGCCACATGGATCTTACAATTTGCTACAGTTTGCTTTGGATGTTACACAATGATGTACAAGATTTAACATTGGCCCTTCTGGATTTTGGACTTGTGTGGTCCCTATGCATGGTATCCTGCTGTGTGTACCTTTTGGAATGGTAATGTGTATCTTTTGCCTTTGAATGGATGTGTTTAATTTCCATTTGTGTAGAGGACCACAAAGACTTGGGCCTTGGACTTTTCAGCAATGCTGAAACTGCTGGGACTGGCATCTTAAGAGATGGACTAGAATGTGCTTTGCTTAAAGGGTGTGCATGAGTCTTTGGGGGTGCAGGGGCAGAATGTTATGGTTTGTGTATATGTGTCCCCCCCCCACCAAAGCCTAATGCAGTCATCCTGGGGCAGCTTCTGGGATTTGTAATTGATTATTGTGGAAATGGGTGCCTCCCCTCCCCTGGGGCAGGTGATTTGCATTTCAATGTAAGTTAGGAAGAGAAGTTAGCTGCTGCTATTTCTCTCCCTGCTCTTGGTCTCTGCCCACTGCCATAGAAGGTTGCCCTCTGCCATGTGCCAGTCTGCTTTAGATCAAGCTGAATATAGACTGAAACATCTAGTAACTGTGAGCTAAATAAACCTTTCCTTTCCTCATTTTTGGTGTCAGGTGTTGGTCTCAACAATGAGAGAAGAGTAACGAAGATATCTGCATAGATTATGGAATGCAGTAGGTGCCATGAAGGCTAAGCTAGTCCCTGTATAGGATACCATACATCTGAGCAGTTCTGTCTTTCTGTCTCCTCATTTATCAGATTCCCAAAGCCTGGTATTGAGTAGCAGTTTTGTGGTTGTGGATCCAAAGAGTTCATTCCTGATTCATCTTTGCAGCCTGGATGGGAGGCAAGCCCTCAGGCAAGGCTCCACCTTCAGTCCCTTGCCATTGTCTTCACCCAGAATGCTGTGAGTTCATCAGTTGCACATTTTGAGTTTCAGGCTAGTTTTCCTTTGCAAAACAGCTTCCATCCTTTCCTATGTTTCTTTGTCTACGAAGTGAGAATTTTTTGAACACATATCTTAGAACAAAATTGTAGGATCACTGAGTAAATACCTGTAGGTCTCAGAAAAGGCTGTCTCCAAAAAGATTGGAAAGCAGAATATGTTGCTCCAAAATACCCCTGTTTGACATATTGATCACTTGAAGCCAAAATAAATGGAATACAAGCCAACACTAGTAAATGCTCATTTTCCCCTGAAGTGCCAAAAATAAAAGAATAAAATTCGTCTTGTAAAGGAAATCTTTATTAGTGTAAGTATCTGTACTAGGAAGAAAGCTACTCTGAAAGAACTTTTATCACTCTACAGATTCCTATCTATGTAGTGAGACAACCTGTATTCACCACACACTCTCTCCTTTCACTATTAGTTTTCCTCAGTTGCCAGAAGTTTCAAATTCCCATTGTTTTCTGTGAACTGGAATGGCACATAAGTCTCAGACACCTGGTATCTTTCTTTAAGTTTCATTTTGGTGAGACTGTCATGTAGACATATGTAAATCTTTTTCTCTCCTATTAGCCAGTCCAAGAACAAGAATAGTAGCAATAAAACATTCTTTCTCTCCGATAGCCACTACATAATTTGACTATTGCCTGGTCATTCTCCAGAATGACAACATGGAGCATTCTCCATGCAGAAATGCCTGATTTGTTGTATCTCCACCTCCTTGCCAATATTTTATGTTATTCAACTTTCTAATAACAGGCATAACCTACCATCTAATTTGCATTTGTCTGCTTATGATTTTAAATTTTATTTACCTTCAAACTCTAGGGTTTCCTCCTCTGTATATTGTTTATTTATATCATTCACTGAATACATTGAATTTAAGTCATTTTGTGCTTGCCTTATATGAACTTCTTATGTCATAAGTACTCTTTAATTTTAGACAGTGATAATATTTCATCTAATCTGATGCCAACTTGGCAATTTTAGCTGCCATGTGCCTCACTGAACAGAAATACTTAATATGGAGGTGATCAAAGTCATCTCTTTTTTTCTTTATCATGTGTGTTTTTGAATATTTTGTCCATTATGTCTATGCATCATAAATAGTTGTGAATAGGGAGCTGGGGAGATAGCTCCGAGGCACAAGTGCCTGCTGGGCAAGTGCAAGGTCATGAGTTTGAACCCCGGTCCCACAAAAAAAAATAGTTGTGAGTTTGTGGAGGACCACAGTGCTCACTTCACAGTGGCCATGAAGTAAAGACCAAAAAGAAGAAAAAAGAGAGAAAGGGGGAGAGATTGGCATCTCACCATCTCCTTCAGTGACACACTTCCGCAGTGACATAACTTCCTGCCCATTAGCCCCACCTTTTAAAGGTTCCATCACTTCCCAGGAGGACCACAGACAGGAGACTAACTTTTAACACAGGCTTTGGGGAACATCTAAGATTAAAATTGCAGCATATGTTGTTTTCTACTAATTTTATAGTTTTGCTTTCACTTTTGCAACATTATTGTTCCATATATCAAGTCAGAAGTTAATAGTAAGAAAAATTGTATTTGGTTAAAAAAGTATGTCAGTATATATAACATTTTTGGTTTAAAATCCAGCAATGGCTCCCTGTTTTATGTAAAAAGAATGTAAAAATACATTTTGTCATTTAAATAGCCCTTTACTACTGCTTCTTCCTCCTTGCCAAGCTTGCATTTTTTCCCACTCATTTGACTTCTATCACATTGGCTTTCTCTATGTTCCTCCACTGTGCCCTGGATTGTACTTTCCTGGAAATTTCTTCCTACAGATGTCTTCATAGACTGCTCCCTTCAAGTGTTCATTCAAAATTGTCTACTCAGTGCATTTTTAAGCTCCATGAGTTGTACTCTATACTTTTAATTTTTTTTCTATGTACTACTTATTGTTTCTTATCACAATGAATAACTTTTAGTTTATGTCTGGTTAGCTCCATGAAAAGTAAAGATGGGTTAGCCTATCCATCTAGCTATCTATCTACCCATCTATTTCATTATATTTGGTATTAAATCCACAGCTTGAATTACACGGAAGCTTTTTTTTTCTTTTTATTCTGAGATATGGTCTTGCTAAATTTCCCAGGGAGTACTTGAATCTATGAATTTCATATCCAAGCCACCCAAGATTAGAGGCATGTACCACATTACACAACTTAGAGGTTTTATTTTTTACCTGTATATAACCCAGGACCTATTGTCTGGTCCAAAGAAGTACTTTATCATCATTTACTGAATAGAGAGTCATACAATTCCTTTCCAATAAACACTCCCATTTCCTTTATCCAGAGACAGCTGTGGTGACAGTTCTAGTGTTATAGTTCACTGGCACAGGTATATGGTATCCTTTTTAATAAATTTCTTAATTTAGCTAGGCTAGATACTGTAGGTAGGTATAAGACTTTATGACCATTTTAATAGTTTCACTGCTAAGTTCATTATTTAACCACTACATTATTGTTGAACATTAAGTTTTATTCTAAAAATACAGAAGGATTATATCAGAGTTCTTTTCCTGTATGTAATTGTCATATATTCATGACTGTTTTCTAAAAGTCAGTTTCTGGAAATCATTTAAGAAGGCAGACATTATTTACATGCACTAACAATTCAATGCACTGCAGAGTCATTTTATCAGACTGCCTTCAGCTTTCTAGTCCTTTGCGATCAACACCTATTCTCAAGTGTTTGGCGATATATTACTTTTAAAATTTAAATTTGTTAAAATACTTTTGGATCTTTACCAAAAATAGAGAATATATTTTGTCTAATTTTTATAATTTGGATTTTATCACACTTGTAGTCCCTGTTCTTGGCAGGCTAAGGGGTGAATCTAAAGGTTAAGAGCAGCCTTAATTACATAGCAAGTTCAAAGTCAGCCTGGACTACATAGAGAGACTGTCTTGAATCGCTGTTTTGATTACTAGTGCAATTAAATAATTTCCCACAAATATAACCACTCCATAACAACATCTGATATTTGGCTCACACTGATATTGTTCTGAGTATCCAAAGAATATTGGTAATTTTATCTGGCAATTTTTTCATACCAACATCTAGTGAAAATTGAAACATTCCATTTAAGTATTGTACCATTCTCCATCCTCATTTTTATGGTGTAGCTTGTTGAAAATTATAAACCAGTTATCTTACACGCTGTTCCTCATGCTTCAGTTGTTTGATTTTTTTCCTTGTAGTGTGATTTAACTTTCTTGTCTTTGCCAATCTTTTACAGACACAAAATGTTAAGTACAGTGGTTTGATTAGATGATTACTTGTGCTTTGAATTGCATGATATTGGAAAACTGATGATTGCAAATTGTTCAAAAGGTGATGCCAGCTACTTTGAATCACTTGGTTAAACAGGAGAACTGTCAATGTCTACTGGGTATTTTTTTGGTCTCTATAATTTGTAGATAAGTTATGAATTAATACATTTCACCGTGTAAATATTCTATTCATTAGCTTTCATTTAATGATCTTAAGGATCTGTAGATAATCTCTACTGACTGAGATATTACACTGGGAGATTACAAAAGAGTAATTTAAAAATTTTATTATAACTTTTATATTTACCAGCTGGAAAGCATTTCAAACAAAAGTGGCTCTTTCTCTTGTCATATTAGTATGGATTCAGAAATTTTTATTTATTCATTTTCAAAAAATGAAACACATATTCTGGTTTTATAGTCAAATTATCCTAGTTTTGGGCAGTAGAGGCCCATTCATGCCAGCTCTTTCATTCCTTTGACATGGCCACACTGGTATTTGAGCATTATAAAGCTTCCTAATGCAATGTGGTCATCTTAGGTTCATCTTTGGTCAGTCTCTATAACCTCTTTCCTGCAGCACGTCTGGAAACAAATGTTTCTCCAAGGAGCCACTGCTCTTTACTGTTAGAAATAACATGTATGAATAAAGATCTGGGCACTAGATATGCTTATTGCTTCTGGGATGCTATTGTTTCTTTTTAGAACAGTAGTTGGCACTTGTAAACATAAAAAGGATCAGTTTAGATTGATATTTCTAATTCAAATTTTATATTGTAGGTTTTAAAAACTCTTCATTTTATATTTTATCTTTTTTATCTCATGTTTAAGATTAAAATCTAGAGTTATGGTTTTGCTTTTTTCTTAAGCAATGGTTTTTATTTTCATCTTTTGCAAACAATATTATACAATATCAATGATAAAATATTTGTCCCCCAAAATAATCACTCTAAGCTCTAAATAATTATTGTAATTTCTGTAATGCTTCAATAATTCAAATGTAGACTTCAGATTATCTCATTTTGATGATTTTCTTTAACAAACTTTGTATTCCACATAGAATATGGATTAGGAGAACAACTTATAGAGTTAGTGCTCAATAAAAGCAGACTCAGCTATACACATTGTTTTCTGAGAGGGAGTACATAAAAGTTCAGAATCATCCTAGTTCACTTTGTCAGGATATCTGTCTCTAACCTCTATGTCACTTTAAATATGTACATGTAGATAATTTATTTGAGATAAATTAACAATAAAGGGCAGTGACTGTAAAAACAAAGAGATTTTGAATTACTTCGGTTCTGTCACTTCGGTCAGTCTATGTAACCACTGAATATTGTGCTTAAAATTTCAAATAGTGAAGAAATGTGAATTAAATACTATGATATTTTTACTTGGTGAGTGTGAATTATGTAGTTCATAGAGGAATTTTACTAATGTCAATGTGAAAATGGTGATTATTATTGATCATAGTCTATTATTGAAAATAACATTATCAGATAGACCAAGGAAGTATTTAAAAATATTTCACTCTAGCTTTCAAATAAGCTATGTATTAGTTCAATATACTACCTTTGAAAATACACCTGCTAAGTTTGTGTTGCAGTCTAATAGTCATATTAATAGTATTGTTCACTGATTCATAAATTCAGCATCTATTTATTGAGTCCTCATTTCTACCTAGCATTCTTACACATGCTGAAGATACAAATTGAAAGAAGACAAATTTCATGGTCCCATGGCAATTACATTCTAGCACAGGAAACAGAAACACAAATAATTAAGAATATTTATAATCTAATATGAAACATGTTGTGAAGGGAAAAAATAAAGCGGACAAAAAGAACAATTGATTATTAGTGAGTGACAGCATGGGGTAATTTCCATGGAAAAATCAAACAGGATCTTTGTGCATAGGTGACATTATGGCCAGAGTCCAAAAAGGAAATGTAGGCAAAATAGTCATATGTGGAAAGAAAATTCTGGAAAGGAAGAGTATCAATACCAAGATCCTGAGATATAAGTATGGTAATAACTATAAAGGAATAAAAATTGGAGACCAGTTTAGCTAGAATACGATTAGTAGAAGCAGAAAGATGGGAGATAGGGTCAGATCTTGTAGGTGAAAGTCTCAGATCTGATTTTCAGTGAGTAAGAAGCCTTTAGAATGCTGGAATAGAAGAGTAACTTCAGCTAACATACAATTAATGGGATTTTTCTTGCTTCATTTAGACCAGAGTGCAGGGATAAAGGCAGGGAGACAAGTAAGAAAGAGTACACATTAGCTCTCCCAAGGGAGAAATAAGGAGGTTGTGGACATTAAGATTGTGGCAGAAAGTTTGAAAAATGATTGGATCCTTAACACAGTTTGAGGGTAGTGCAAAGAAGTTGTAGGATAGAAGAGAAAGAAAAAAGTTAAAGTCACTTTATAAGAATTGGTAGGACAGTCAAAAGTAAAGTTATAAAAGAGTATGAAAAGATAAATGCTTAATCTGACTTAAACTGAATTATTCGGTGGGACACAATTAAGTAGCACATTATTATTCAAAACATAGTTTCTTTCTAATATGAGCTAATGCCGTGGAAGCTTGCAAATTTGAACAGTTTCATTTTTTTTTCAACCTAAGCATTCTCCTATGTCTGTCTCTGCACCTCAGATTTGCTTCAGATAAGTATTTACCAGCTCATATCTGACACATATGACAAAATAGTAATTTACAATTCAAATGATTTAACATTTTTAAAGAAAATGCAGGTTATAAAAGGCAAAAATCACAGGTTTACAGCTATGAGATTATCACAATATAAGCTGTTATCCACGAAAAAACGTTACCAGTACTCCACAAATGATCCTTCTATCACTTGCAGGTGTAAACCCCACTCCTCCCCCCTGAAAGAATCACTATCTTGCTTCTTTTTCTCACTGATTGACTAATTTTGCCTATTTTGAATTTTATATAACTGGAATGTTGCAGTATGTGCTCTTCTATGTCTGAATATTTTACTAACATATTTATGTGAGCAATTCATCAGTATTATTGCACAGGATGGTACTTCATTAATTTTTAATGCTTTTGCATAAATATACTCAACTTATTTATCCACTCTACTGGTGCATATCTGAGTTGGTTCCTGTATTTGACTATTATAAATAATGCAACAATTAATAGTCTTGCACATGACTTTTGAACTACACTGGTGTATTTTTGTTTTGGTATTTAACTAGGAATGTGATTGTTAGACTATAGGATATGCAGTAAAATTCGGTTTTTAAAAGTGTTTTACTTGGGCCCGGCGGGATGGCTCAGTGGTCTAAAGCCCCTGCTTGGGAAAGCTTGGGTGGCTTCAGGGACTGCGGTTTGATGCCCAGCACCACATGCTACGCCAGCCCTGCCATCGGGGCAGGCTGAGCCAGCCATAAAAATGAGTGAATAAACAAACAAAGGTTCTGAAACAAGAAAAAAATAAAATAAAATAAAAAACTCTAAAAAAATAAAAATAAAAAATAAAAGTGATTGTACTGATTTCCTGTAGTATCAGTGAAATCTAATTTTCTATATTTTTGATATTTTCATTGTTCCTAGTTGTAGCCATTCTCGCAGACATATCATGATACCTCACTATAACTTTAATTTACATTTTAGTTATATATTTTTTCTGATTACATACACGTTCTTTTTAACTTTATTTTTTATTACTTTTAAAGAGAAATAACAATGTGACAGTTTCACAACACGTTAGTAGTATATTAGCAATAATTAATACAATCCTTATTGTTATATTCATAGTAGTATTTAGAGTATAGGATGCAGACATTATAATTTTTCTAATCATTATTGGTACAAAAAATTTCATCTCATTGAACTAACAGAAAGTAGTTGTATACAAAGTGCAATATTCAATAATAGTAGCATGTTATTGGAAGAAGTTGCAATGTTGAAAGCTGTTGATTTAAGCTTTTTACAGATCAGCATACTAATCTAGCTTTACTTTTTATGACTCATGGTTAAACTTTTCTGCTCTGTGGTTAAGGGCAACATAAAGCAAGACCTGCATAACAAAACATGTAACTTCTGTATCTCCCAAGGTCAGTCAAATGCCCTCAGGATTCATCTTGAAACCATGCAGAATGCTTTGTACAACTGATGTCATTGTCAGGTATCTGCGTGAGTCACAGCCATTGATTGACCAGTTTGCTCTCCGTGAAAGACTGAATGCTTTTTCTCTAGCTGACTCTCCTTAGGCACATTATACATCATCAATTCCTTTCCTCTATGGTGCAAAATCTCCCTGAACAGAAAATTGGGGACACCACTGAGTAATAGGATGTTATAGCACAGGTTCTCTTATGTCCTGAGTCCTCACTGACCTTGAAGGGCTAGGGCCAAAATACTGGCTATCCTTGTAGCCCTTCTTTTTCTCTAATTTTTGGTCTGTAAGCTTATGTTCTTAACCCTCGAGCAGAGAAGCTTAGTGATACTATTACTCTATAAAATAGGTACTTGAACTTAACAATGATGTCTTTCTGAATATCTTAGACTTAACTTGGAACAGGTATCTTCCATCAATCATTGATATTCTAATAAATCTCCACAGAATGTGATAAAATCAGTTACACATTTTTTACACAGGAATTTACAAAGCTAAGAATATACAAAATGGTAGGTGGCTAGTCCTATTGCATTTTTCCTTTTTTCTTACTGTCTTTTAATACCATTTTTGGTTTTCTTATAACACAACCATTTACTTGAGAGAGAGAGAGAGAGAGAGAGAGAGAGAGAGAGAGAGAGAGAGAGTATAGCAATAACTGAAATTGCATTAGAAGCAGCACATAACTAAAAGACCAGAATGACAGGCATTCCAAGCATAGTTTCAGTGTTACACATTGCTAGCCACAGTGTGAAAAACCTGTTGGAGGTTCTTAGGGCCATTGTCTAATTCATCCTGTGTATATAAGTACATGGTTATCTCTTTCCATGTTTCCTATCTTTTCTACTTGCGGTCTCTTTGTTGTTTAACCCTTAAGTTCCTCCTTTTCATTCATCTGGGTTATGCCTCTCTATTTTTGTTTCTTCTTTTGAGCTCTTACACTAGAAAGGCTATACAATATTTACACATGTAAGTCTGGTTTATTTCACTCATGAGTATGTCTTTAAGATACACCCACTTATATATGAAGTTCTAGTTTATCATTGTCTTACTCTTCTCTCGTTACTGAGACAAATACCCAATGCTCAAAATGAAGGAAGAAAAGGTTTATTAGCTCACAGTTACTGGAGGTTTCAGTCCATATTCGGTTGGCCCAAGGCTGAGTGGAACAGGGCAGAGAGCATCTAGTTCACGGCGGTGGAACAGCAACAATGGTGGCAGGGGCAATGGAACAACCAGGGAGCAGAGAGGAACAGCTCCAGTCTGTCTCTTTGTCTCTCTTTATATTACATTCAGGCTTTCCACCAGTCTGTCTGCCTTAGGCTACACCCATAATCCCAGAAGTACTTAAAACACATACTCCCAGGGATCGTGGATCAAGTCTCAATCTATAGAAGTCCCTGCCCCATGACTGCATGAGGCTTTGGGGAAACAACTAGACATAAACCATAACAATTATTCATTATAGCTGAGTAATATTCCATTGTTTAAAAATACCACATCATTTTCAACCATTGTTCAGATGATGGGCATTTTGGTAGTTTCCAACATTTGGGTATCACAAATTGTGCTGCTAGAAATGTAGGTGCATAGATACTATTATGATATGATGACTTCAGTTCTTCTGGGAAAATTCCCAGTAGGAGGATAGCTGGATTTAATGGGATTTCAAGTTCTAGTTTTTTTAAGGAGTCTCCACACTGCTTTTCATAATGGTTGCACCAGTCTGAATTCCCACCAGCAGTGGAGAAGTGTTCCTTTTTCCCCACAAACTCTGCAATATTTGTTGTTGGTTGATTTCTTTATGATAGCCATTTTTTTCTTGGGTGAGATGGTATCTAAGTGTTGCTTTTGTTTGCATTTCATGAATGGTTATCTGAATGGCTATTTGTTTTCTGTGTAGAGGAATGTTTTCTGTGTAGAGGAATGACTTTTGTGTATTGTCTTTGTATGCTGCTATGCTAGTAAATTTGCATATTAATACTAGAAGCTTCTTGGCGGAGTTTTTTGGGTCTTCCAAATAGACAATCATGTCATTTGCAAATAATGACAGTTTAACTTGTTCCTTACTTATTCTTATTCCTTTCATTTCTCTCTTTTGTCTAATGGCTCTAGCTAATGATTTCAGAACTATATTGAATAGGAGGCGTGATAGAGGATATCCTAGTCTTGTACCAGATGTGAGAGTTAAATATTTCAGTTTTTCCCCTTTCAGAGTTATGTTAGCTGTTGGCCATCTTTTTAGAATTTTCTGTAGAACTTTGAGCAGGAATGAGTGTTGGAATTTGTCAAAAGCCTTTTCTGCATCAACTGAGATAATCATGTGGTTTTTGGATTTTGCTCTATTTATATAGTGTATTGCATTTATAGATGGGTTACACTGAACCATCCTTGCATTCCTGGGATGAATCCTACTTGGTCATGATGAATAATCTTTATGATTTGTTCGATTCTATTTGCTTATATTTTATTGAGGATTTTTACATCTATGTCCATGGGAGTGATTGGCTTGTATTTCTCATTTGTAGTTGCATCTGTTTCTGATTTTGGTATGAGTATAACACTTGCCTCCAGGAATGATTTTGGGAGAACTGTTTCCTTGTCTAGTTTATTGGTGAGTTTGGGCAAGTATTGGGATTATATCTTCTGTAAATTTTTTATTCAATTCATCTGGGAATCCATCTGGACCAGGACTTTATTTTGTTGTTAGGTTTTTTTTTATTACATTTTCTATTTTATTGGCTGTTATTGGGTTATTAAGAGTACTTTTATCTTCTTGATTCAGTTTTGGTAAAGTGTACCTTTCTAGGAATCTGTCCATTTCATCTGTGTCTTCAATTCTGTGAGATTAAGGGTTTTCAAAGTTTCTATTAATGCTCTTCTTGATCTTTACTGGGTCTGTGTTAATGTTACCCTTTTCATTCCTTACTGCTTGAATTTAAGTTTTTTCTTTCATCTTTTTGATGAGATTATCTAGGGGCTTATCAATTTTCTTTAGTCTTTCAAAGAACCAGATATTGATTTATTAATTCTTTGTATTGTTTTCTTCGTCTCAATTGTATTAATTTCTGCTCTAATCTTTAACATTCCCTCCCGTCTTGGGCTTTGGGTTTGGATTGCTCTTCCTTTTCTAGAACATCTAGGTGCAGTATTAGGGTATTTATTTGTTCCTGCTCTGCTTTCTTAATGTGTGAATTCAAAGCTATAAATTTTCCTCTCAGAACTGCTATTATTGCTTCCCAGAAATTCTAGTAGGTTGTTTTGAATTTTCATTAAGCTGTAGGTATTAATTTATTGTTTAATTTCCTCTGTAGCCCATCGGTTGTTGAGGAGGGTATTGCGTGATCTATGAACTAGTATGTGGTCTGTTTTAGAAAATGTCTCATGTGCAGCTGAAAAAAGATGTGTGTTCTGAAGTGGTTGTTGGGAACACTCTGTATATGTCCACTAAGTCCAGTTGTTCCAATTTCTGGTTCAGCTCTGTTAATTCTTTGTTAATTTTTTGTCTGCTTGACCTATCTTTTTGAGCTAATTGAGTCTTATAGTCTCCTGTTAAGATTGTGGTGTTGGATTTGTCTTGCTTATCTCGGTGCTCCCATGTTTGGTGAGCATATATTTATGAGTGTTACCTCTTTGTTTTGAAATCTTCCCCTGGTCAGTATGTAATGATCCTTTTTATTTTGTTTGATTGATCTTGTCTTGCAGTTCAGTCTATCTGCACACAGGATTGCTACCATTGTTCTTTTAGAGATGTTGAGTATGTAGTATTGTTGTCCATTCTTTGACTTTCAGCCTATGAATTTCTTTATGAGTTAGTTCTGTTTCTTGTTTACAGCATGTTTTTGGATTTTACTTCCTAATCCACTGAGCCAGTCTATTCCTTTTTATTGGAGAATTAAGTCCATTGACATTTATAATTAATTCAAATGTATTGACTTATGTTTGACATTTTTTTTTAACCTACTATCGTTTTTCCTTTTTTCTCTTGTGTTTAATTGGCTGCCCTATTTATGGGGCTATTTCTGTTCTTATTCATGGACTTTGGGTCATTTTGGTCCCTCTAAAATATCTTGTAGTTGTCTGTGTAGAACTGGCTTTGTCATTGCAAATGTTTAGCTGTTCTTTGTTGTGGAAATATATCACTTCTCAATCAAACTTTAAAGGGAGTTTTGCAGAGGATAGTAGTCTGGACTGAAATTTGTTTTCATGGAGGACTTGAAGTACTCTGCTCCATGCTTTCTTGACATCAGTGTTTGTGAAGAGAAATCTGCTGCTATTCTGATGGGTTTTCTTTTATATGTAATCTGTTTCATTTCTCTAATGGCTTTTAGTATATTATTCTTCTGCTGGATTTCTTGGATCTTGACTATTATACGTCTGGGTGTGTTGTTATTCGGGTTGATGTTATTTAGAGTTCTGTATCCTTCAGTTACTGAATGTCAGGTTTTTTTCCTCATACTTGGGAAGTTTTCTGCTATTACTTTTGCCCATATTCTTTTTATATCATTTGTATCAAGTCCTTCTTTCTCATTGATGCCTATTAATGTCACATTGTTCATCTTTGCATCATCTTTCAAATGTTGAATAGTTTTTCATGCACCCTGATTGTTTTTACGAGATTCTTTCTTACCTTTTCACTAGCTTTAACTGTATGTTCAAGATCTGAAACTCTATCTTCACTTTCGTTCATGCGGTGTTTTTAGCTTGTGATTGAGATTTTGTTGTCCTGCTTATCTGTTTGAAAGTGCTTCACTTGATCTGTTTCTTTGCTATACTTCTCAAGGATTCCAACATTTTTCTATCTTCTTCTAATTTTTATTCATTGTCTTCTTTAAAAACATGTATTAATTCTTTCATCGTAGTTATGCTTCTTTTTTACTTCAGAAATTATTTCTAATCTGATTTCCTCTGTACTTTTCTGCAGTTATTCCTTTACTTCAGATGCTATTCATTTAAAGATTTCTTTGTTAACTTCAGATGTTATTTTTGATCTCATTTCCTCTCTACTTTTCTGCAGTATTTTTATGTCATACATTATATTAATTCATACATTTCTCTTTTTTTCTTCAGAGGTTATTTCTGATTTTATTTCCTCTATATGTGTCTGCATTTGCTTCTTTATGTCACACACTATTAAGTCTGAAGTTTAAACTGTGTGATTCCCAGTTTCTTCTATGTTAGTGCCTCCTGCATTTGTTCTGAGTGGGATTGGGGCCTAACAGTGCATGTTTCTCCTTCCCTTTGTCATTTTGCATAGCACTGCCCTTTGCCCTTTGGTGTAGAGCTCTGGTGCAGTTATGTGCTTGGTGCTTCCTGAAATGCAGGTCCAGATCAAACAATTTGGAACTTGTCCAGATTTGCTGGCTGGATCTGGCTGCTGTGTTCTGTTTCTTCCTGTTGCTGTTCATGGAAGTGAACCTGTTGTGATCCTCTGGCAAGATGTTCAGCTCTTGGATTAGCTGGGAGGGTCTCAATCCAGGTTCTCTGCAAGGAATTTTGCTAGAGGTTTCCACAGGAGATGCTGACTCTAGGGTCTGCAAAAGTACCTACAAGTGCCTTTCACTGGACTCCCGACGTCGAAGTATCCAGTGGGCATGAGCAGGCTGGCATGTCCCTACTTATATGCGCACACCAGTGGCAACTGGTTTCTGCACGGGTGGGGCACCTGGTGAGTGCAGGTAGGTGGAAATTTCTTACCTGCACACATGTGCTGGTGGTGTCTAATTTTCATTTTAATAACTCATAAGCCTGAGCAAATTTTCATATATCTCTAATAATAAATGAAATATATATACTTAAAGTTTAAAATTCTCTTAATATATAACTAGCTATTCCACTATATTTTATTTTAATTATTATTCATTTGTAGTAGATTATAGTTCATATTATTATTTGTTTTCTGACTCACTGTCTATTCCAATACATAGTACTAAGTTTGCAAACACATGGGATTTTAAAGTTATCTTTTCATGAATAATGTCTGGCTTGCTGCCATTGTCATAAAGAATATACTCTAAATATTTTATTCCTTTGAAGTTTGTTTTGCAGCCTGGCATATGATAAATTGTAAAAATGTTTTATTTGTCTTTATAAGGAATAAATGATCATATATATATATATATATATATATATATATATATATATATACCAAAGATTGAACTCAGAATTTTATACTTTCCACGCAGATGCTTAAGCCACTGAGCTACCTCCCTGGCCCTAGAGTTCAATATTCTATATATGTGAAATTAGAAAAAGTAGAAGAATCCCTATCTTGTTTTGAGTTGATGGAACTGAGTGCCTACTATACATGGCTGGCCTTGAACTCAGAATCCTGTCACAGCCTTTGAGTGGCTGGAACAAAGACCCCATCACCTCATCCTCTCTTGAGACTCTGAGTAGAGGATGCAGACTCAGCTCCTCCCTGGTGCAAGTATGTGTCCCACCTGGATGGAAGTGTCAGGCCTGCTCCATTTACTATCAGTCCCTGAAGTGGCCAGAGACAGGGAGTGAGGAAAAGAGCTGGCTAGACTGCCTTCAGCAGAAGAAAATCCTTTGAGGATAATTGCTGTGAACTTTACCAAGGATGAAAGAGCTTTGCTGAAGACTTCCCAGACAAATCTGTACAGAACTGTGATTCAGGAGACCTTTTGGATCCTGGTCTCGTAGGTTAGAAATGGCAATGCCAGACCATTGAAGAAAAGTATAAAACTCAACAGAAATCTAAGATATTACGTGTTACATGATTCTTTAAACATAAGGTGGACAACATGGAGAAACACTCAGCAAGATTACAAATCGTAGCGTAAATATGAAAACTTCTAGGGTAAAATGATATAAAAGCCACGTGTTTAAGGAAGTGGACAATAATTTTTCATCATCCTAAGAAGCATCATAATTAACTATGGACACAGGCCATCTGAGTATCGGGAATGTACAAAAAGGCCCCATGAATGTAAAAAATGTGATAAACCTTTTAAGTAGCCCTGTGACATTCGAAATTGTGAAAGGACTCACAGTGGAGAGCAAATTTATGCTTGTATGCAGTGTAGGAAAACATTTGCTTGTCTCAGCTACTATTGAATACATGTACAACTTCACACTGGAGAAAAAACCTGTATATGACAGAAATGTGGGAAATCCTTCTGGTGTCCCAGTTTCCTTGAAATGCATGAAAGAATCCATACCACAGAGAAACCTTTTCTACGTAAGCACTGTAGAAAAGCTTTACTTCATTCCAGTACCCTTCGAATATATGAAAGAGACCACAGTGGAGACAAACCTTATGTGTGTGAGCTATGTGGGAAAGCTTTCAGAGAACATTGCAAAATACTAAGGCTTGGAAAAATTCACCATGCAGACAGACACTGTGCATGTGAGAAATGTGGGAGAGTCTTCAGGAGCTATGGTTACTTCAAAAATCATATAAGGACTCATGCTTGCCAGAAACCCTCAATATAGGATATGAAAGTCTTCTTTTTCCCACAATACTATAGCACAAACAAGAATGCTTAGTGGAGGGGCTTCTGTCAGGGTAGAGTGGAAAAAGCCTCTAGTTACCAAGTTCTCACAGGTTTGAAGCAACACTGTGTGTAGGAACACATCATTAGTAGAATAGATGTGCAAAAATCTGTAGTTAGTTGATACATAAGAATGTACACTGTATCAGAATCCTGTGAATGAGAAAAATACAAGAAAGATGTTGGTTATAACAGTTTGTCATCCTACAAAAGTTTTTCTCTTGAAAGACTATGAACATAAGTAATATAAAGAACATAATGCCATACCTGGTGTGAAGAAAACCTAAAATTTATATTATTAATAATACATCCATTGTTGGTTCTCTTTTGGGGCAGAGGTTGTTTAATCCAGTCCAGTAGTAAAAATGGTAATTATTCTGTGTTCAGAGGTAGCAGATTCTAGATATTGTACATATTTTTTTCTTTTTTTCATAGTTTTATAACAGAGAATGTGGTGGGGTTTTTTTTCTTCCTGTTTTAGATATTTAGAAAATATCTTGATTTTGTCTTGATCCAATGTCTGAGGAGCATCTTTTGGTATTGCATGTAACTTCTTCATAATGAGGCCAACTGAAAAAAAGAAAGAAAGAAAAGGAAGAGCCAAACAGCAAAACTAAGTTTCTTAAAGATTTTTACAACATGATACATAAGGCTGACTTACTTTGGCAGGTATAGGAGTAGAAAATACTTCCAAATCACAGTGCACAAGATTTGAATTCAAGCACACTAGAAAAAAAAAGCAAAACATAATCATAATTACACCACTCTTGGAGACTGAAGCAGGAGGATCCCAAGTTATAACCCAGACACTTAGTTACTTAGTGAAAACATGGCTCAAAAACAAAACAACAATCTTAAATTAAATGTGTAGCTTAGTATGAAGAATCTTGGTTCAATCCTCAGTACCACAAATAAGTATTGTTATATAAATGTTACAGATGAGACAGAAAGTAAAACATTACTCAAGGGGAAAGACTTAGCTCTAAATACTTCTATTAATACCTAAGAAAAATTATATAAACTCAGTATGTAAGGAGAAAAGCACATTAAACCTAAGAGAAGAAGCAGAAGCAGAAGTTATCGATGTAGAAAAGAAATTTGTTCATTTTATTAAATAAGAAGCTCAATTTTTAGAAAAGTTAATAAAATAAATAACGTTAGTATATTATTTGTGGTAAACTAAGTTTCCAGTTTGGTTTTAAGCAACGTCTAAATGCTAAGGGCCTATCATACAAATTTTATTTCTAATACAAAGTCCCCTGTAGGGTAGGAGACTGTCAGATGCAGCTTTTTTCTCCAAAGTAACTCAAAAACGAAGTCTGCTTCACCTTCAAGTTCTGCATCATCTACATATGAGCTTTCTGATCGCTACCAGTAGGCAAAATCTGGAAAGTTTCACAGGAGTTTTTCCATCTCATCCCAGATGTGACACTATTTCTGGACACTACTACTTTGTGGTTACTGCCTAGAACTATTACCATTGGAAGAAAGACCTTCCATGTGCCTTGGAAGTAGAGCAGCATAAGACAATAGAGAGAATTCTTTCTGTTCACCCATTTGGTATGATAAACTGTAAGTTGTGGACAGATGAACAAAAGTGTCATATCGAGGGATTTTTTACGCACATAATGGTCCATGTAGCATGTTGGGTATGTATCCTGTAGCACCAAGGGGGGGGGGGTTCAATAAACTCATATGTAATCTACATATGGCTCACAGTAGCTATGCCTGGCAAAAACAGGAACACACCTATGCATTCATCCATTCAGCAGATGAACAAGAGGTGTACAGTAGCTCCAAAGCAGCAATAGATAAGTTTCACCATGAGATGTTCATTGTTGAGTTTCTTGTACTTAGGATTTTTTTGAAAGCTTTCTTTTGATTCTTCTTGTAGAATTAGCCCAACTCAGTATAATGGCACATGAAAAAACTAGTTACTATAGTTTTAAGTAACATATACAAAAAAAGTCATTCAAACTGTAGCAAAAAAAAAATATTATCTGCTACATTTGAAGACATATACTTTCAATTTAGAAATTTATCCTGTAACTCAGTTAGCATGTCTTTATTTGGTAATGAACCAAATGATGCGAACAGACTTTTGCTCTCATCTCTCAAACTAACTAGAATGTGATATTTGAAAATTACTTTACCAATTTCCAACTGATGTTACATTTGCTGATGAAGCACAAGTTGAATATCACAGAAACTGTATGGAAAAACAAAGTAGACATTCCCAGTGAAATTTTGCTGTTTCAAAAGAGAGAATAGTATAACACAGTCTTTGGATTTCAGGAAGATATAACATTGTCTTTTTACATGGCAAAGAAAAACAAACTGATACTGCTGATTCCAATATTGCACCATGATAAAAAGAATTGATGAAATAAAAATAGTTGACTGATAAACCACAACAAAATTGAAGCCTAAAATCATAGCTTTTAACAACAAAACCAAGGGTGGGCTAGGTATTGTTGATGAGTTATACAGCAACTATGATGCCATTTGAAACACAAAGCATTGTTTAATGGTTGTGTTTTACTTGATCCTAAACTGTGTATCATGCAGTTCGATATTTTACCAGAAAGTAAGAAGTGCAAAATATGAAGAACATTTTTTAGAGGATTAGTACTGGAACTGATAAGAGATAATTAATCACAAAGGATGTACATAATATTTCTGCCTAGGGAACTATGCAAAAATTGTAGAACACAAAGGTGAACTCACAAATGAGTAGGCAGGCATAACATGATAAAGAACTACTACAACAACAGGAAAAACAAAAGTTCTCAACTGTACTCTATGGGAAAAAACAGGAAAACAAAAAATATGTGACATCAATGTAACTTCATTTTTCATAGTTGTGTATAAAAAATGAAGTTTTCATTTGTGAAGAGTGCTTTGAGTGTGACAATTGAAGGAAAAATACTGTGGTAAGATTTTGTTTGTATGTACATTATAGCTCAGGTATTACTTATGTTTGATATTGTTTTTTAAGCAAGTAAACAACTGATGTGAAAATGTCATGTCTTTTTAAAGCACTGATTACATGTTTTGTTTTATTAATACCTTATTTTTGAACTGAACACACACTGTATAATATAGTAAGAAGTTCTTGAAAAATAGCAAGACTACCAAGATATTAAATATGTTCTACAAAAAAAGACAGGAAAACTAAGCCTATGTGCTATAAGTGTAAGTGAGACATAAATGCATTGTGTAGCTGTTATATGTAAAGAATGCCTTGGGTGTGACTGTGAAAGAATAAATTATTTTTGTTGTAACGTTCTACTGGTATTTTCATTGTTGTTCATATAGGAATTTGTTTCTAATGTTATCTTTTAGCTTTTGTAAGGAAGTACACAGCTGATGTAAACATGTTGATGTTTATTCTAAATATGGAATACATTAAAAATTTAATACTTTATTTTATTAATATTTAATGATCCCATTAATTACATATTGTATAATATAATATGAACCTCCTGACACAACAGGACCAGAGAGGTTTCAAGCATGTCCTGCAAAAAGGACAGGTAAACAAAACAGATGTGCTGTGAGTGTAAATGACTAGTGCATAAGGAACATGTTATTATGTGTGAAGATTATCTTAGGTATGATAATTGAAGTAGTTTTTTTTTTTAGAATTCAATTGGTATTTCCATTGTAGCTCATATTGGAATTTATATCGGTCAGTTTTTAGACTCTGTAAACCAAAATATTCAATGTTAAAAATTTTGATTTTTTTAAAAAATAAATAATAAATACTAAAAAAATCAGTACTTTATTTTTAAATTTGCCAGTTCAATAGTCATTGTTTAGCAGCCAGAGAGATCATTCAGTGGTCTAAGAACCTATCTGGCAAACACAAGGACCCGGGTTTGATTCCAGATCATGCTGACCCTGGCCCAGTGCACAATGAACCTGCCACCAAGATGGGGTGTGGTGGTGTACACCTGTAATCCCAGCACTGGGGAGGCTGAAACAGAAGGATCATTGTGAGTTTGAGCTGCATAGCAAGACCCTGTCCCAAAGAGAGAGAGAGAGAGAGAGAGAGAGAGAGAGAGAGAGAGAGAGAGAGAGAAAGAAAGAAAACTTAAAAATTACTCATTATTTAATATAACTCATAAAATTAAAATGAATAATTAGGGCCAGCGAGATAGCTGAGAAGACTAAAGTGCCTGCTTAGGCAAGCTTACGCAGGCTGAAGGACTGCAGTTCAATCCCAGTACCACATGCTGTGCTTGGTCCTGCCCCCAGGGTCGGATAGGCTGGCAACAGCATCTAGGCATAGTGGTGCATGCCTGTAATCCCAGCATTCTGGAGGCTGAAAACAGAAGAATCACCACGAGTCTGAGCTGCATAGTGAGACCCTGTAAAAGCCAAATACATTAAAAAATAAAATAAAATGAATAATTTATTAGTAGAAATAATTCCAAAGAATAAATGTGGGCCTTGTATACCTTTGAGTGTGCTCCTTACACACGAAATTGCCATAATGCCTCCAAGGATTATGGAAATATGGTGAGGACAGTAAGAACAATTGCTATGGATGGTACAGAAGGCCTAGTGAGAGATCAGAAAGTCCTGGATTCTGGTGCACTAGTGAAAATTCCTGTTGTTTCTGAGACCTTGGGTAAAATCATGAATGTCATTGCACAGCCTGTTGATGAGACAGGGCCTATCAAAACCAAACAATTTGCTTCTATTCATGCTGAGGAGCCTGAGTTCATGGAGATGAGTGTTAAGCAGAAAATTTTGGTGACTGGGATCAACGTTGTGGATCTGCTAGCTCCCTATGTCAAAGGTGGCAAAACTGGGCTGTTTGATGGTGTTGGAGTTGGCAAAAGAGTATTGATCATGGAGTTAGTCAACAACGTCACCAAAGACCATGGCGGTTACTCTGTGTTTGCTGGTGGTGGTGAGAGGACCCAAGAAGGAAATGACTTATACCATAAAATGATTGAATCTGGTGTAATCAATTTAAAAGGTGCTACCTGGAAGGTAGCATTGGTATATGGTCAAATG
>PVJA010029838.1:0-26291 GCA_004027025.1 Myocastor coypus
ATCTGTCATTATATATTTAATAGCAGCATTCTAGTGTTTATTACTCAAGGTTGGATGAGCATAGGGAGACTGTTAAAGAGCGTCTCACTCCGGCTGGATAATGTGAGAATCCCTGCACATATGCCAGCCACACCACTCAAGACCACACAAAGCAGACAAACAACAAACCTGGCCAGTCAGGTGCACAACCACATAGGGATCGCAGCACACTGACGTTTGGAGTAACAGCTTTCCTTATTTACAGCATGCCACTGGCACCACAGCTTAGTGTCAAATTTCAACTACTGAGAGCCACTAAGGTAGCAAACATAGCAATTGTATGCCAGAATGTGCACCTTAAGCTCAGGCTTAAACAGGTCTGTGGTGTACTACTGAAGGGTATTGGCTCTGGAGTGGCCTCACTGGGCTCAGGTTCCAGCTTAGCTCTTTAAAGATTTTATTTACATAGGGAAGTTGAAATGACTGAAAAGTAAGGACTAGTAACATACTGAAATCATTTAAAGAACACATATATGAACTTTTACTACAGCCTTGATCTAAACTGCATTCTTGAATCTTTTCACCTATGTGTACATTTCCTTAAATGTATACCCAGTTCTAGTTATATTATCAGTAAAAAAACTTGTTTATATTTTCAGGTCTTGTAAAATTCAGTTGATATCTTAGAGAGTAAAATCTATGATAATACTTAAAGATATTTTCTAGGTTGACCCCCCCATCAACTGAGGAAAAGATGAAAAACAGTACAGTTGATGAACTTTAGACAATCTGAATCCCCAAAAAATAACACTTCAGGCACAAATAATTATGCCTCAACTGACCTTTTGGGGGAGATTTAGAGATTTCAATTGCTTTACTCAGATTTGGGAATGGATTCAAAAGATAACTAAAACATTTTGCACTTAAGCTGAATGATCAGTGATTTTAGGATTGAGATCCAATCTGATCCATGTACTTTCTATTTTTTTCTGAAAATTATCCTTGGCCTTTATATGGTTGCCAATACTTCATGTTTTATCATAATTATTATGTTTATCCGTGAAAATTTCAACATTTATAAAGCATAGTTAAACTGTTAACAAGCGTTATCTTAAATCTGACATGTGTAATATTATTTTAAAGTTAGTTACCTTCATGCAGAATTCTTATGACTGCTCTTTCTACTTCAAAATTTGTAGGAAAGCATCCTTTTGAGATATAAAGGAATGATAGTAAAGACTGTCTTTGGCATCACACACACAGGGATGTGAATTGAATTTTCCTTCAGAGAGGAGAGGACAACCACACAAGAAGGGCTCTGAGGAGGGCATCAGATGCAATGGTGGTTTTGTCCCACTGTTCGTCTTCACAACTCAGTGCTGCATCAGAGGAGCAGCACAGCATCCTGTACTTGGTAGACTCAGACAGAACCAGTGCCAAAGCACACGTTTTAGTCATCCTGTTCAGTGGTATGCTTTCCACAGAAGAAAAAGAACTAGTACAAGAGAAAGTAGGCATTTGGTGTTTCTTTTAAATGCAACAATTTTTCTACAAGAAATTCTTGTTGGTAAAAATTTGAAGTGTACAAGCAGATACTAAGTTAGAAACTGTTAGTGTAGTATTATTGAAAATAACCAAATATTCAGTCAATTGTTTTATGCTCATGCCCTCAATGAAAAGTGTTATACATTATTTTAAAAGCCTTTCTACCTAAATTCATTTCTTTCTCAGCAGTACTTTCATATAACACTTTCAAGAATAACCCTTTTTTAGTACAAATATACATCTAAAATTACTATTTATCTGAAAAATGCCTCCTTTGATTTGTTGCTTTAAATTCTATTCTTGTCTCCTCAGGAACAAACTTTAAAACTTCCTTAAAGTCTTATATCCAGAAAGAAAAGCTAATTAAAAATTCAGACAGTTTCAGCAAATTAACTGCAATGTGAGACAAAGCATAAACACCAGGTAGTAATTACCATAATGATACAGATTCTGAGTGAGCCAAAAGGTAACAGTCCCGTTTTCTGATTTCTCATTGCACAGATATTAGATTTACTGATGTTTGCTTTTCCATGTCATTTGCATACAGGGATTGGGAGTTATAGCACTTTATTACCACCTAAGATAAGAACTACACATTAATGGCTTTCCAACCTCACATGAATACGGATCTGAGTCAAGGCACCTGGGGAGCAAAGGAAAGGCTAATAATGGGTCTTCCGGGGACCCTCAAGGGACTAATAACTCCAGGTGGTCTTAGAAATCATGGAGAATATCCCATCAGGAGCTCTTGGGAGGGAGCCAGGCCCACACAGCTGGTGTAGTGTTCAAGTCCTCTTCACAGCTGCTACAACATGGGCCCTTGTCACTCCTCAGGGTAGGCCTGCAGTGAACAGTAATTACATCATATTGTATAGATTATCACCCACCAAGTAATTTCTCAAATTTCCTCATTAAGTGATATTTGGAAAGCCACAGGCAAGCGTCTAGGAGGAGACAATGAGAGGTGCAACTGGGAAAAGCGGGTACAGAAATTTATCAGAGGCGCTGCGTAGCTCCCTGTCCATCTTACCCTGCCCTTTGCTTCCCTTTCCCTGGCCTTCCACAGAAAGACTCTGGCTGTCATTAAAATTAGGGACTACAAGAATAAGAGTCAAGCAGGCATTCATCTTTAGTTCTTGATATTAACACACTTGAGTTCTCTGGCTCTGCCTCTTCACTATGAAGCCACCTTCAGGTTGTTATTACCTAGTTCCCAGATTTGCGTTCTGTGACAGAGAGAAAAGGCCCAATTTCTAGACCTTCGGTGATGAGGTAGTTAAATTCCTGGGCTCAAAGCCTGTACCTGGTATACACCCAAGAAACAGTGACATGAGAATAGCGACACTTGGTCACGCAGCGCCTCCCTGTTAAGCCGTGCGTTAATTTTTTTCCATCACCCTACGAGAAATATCAAGGCACTTCTAAGGGAGTGGCTATGATCAAAACTCAACTTACAGAGCACAAAATATTTATTTATTTTATTTCTTATTGGTGTAGAATGTTCATTATTTTTCAGTGAAACAAAGTTGAGGTCAGTGGGAAATAGCTTTAACAAAGAATTGTACATTTTCTCCTGTAATATCTTACTTTGAATTAGGAAATGACATTGCAATCCATTTCGCTATAAGCAGAACATTACAAAATATTTACATGAAAATATTAAAAATAACTGAAACACAGAAAGATGAAACAAACTAATTTTGAAATCTCTATTCCAGGGCCCACAGCACGCAAGAAGAGAGCCAAAAAGGCGGAAGCAGGATGAACTTGGTCACAAATTTCCAAAAACTTGGAGAAGGGGAAGAAATGACACAAAAACAGTGGTGGGACGAGAACGGAGGTCAGCAGCCCCGACTCAGGGACCACTCTCCCGGGTGACGCACTCTCTCAGGTGCAGGAAATTCCAAACAAGGCTAAGCGCTAAATAATTCTTGAACTGAAATTACAACACACCGTGGCAGTGGAAGTGGCTCTTTCACCTAAGTCGCCCTCCACGCGTCTTACTCCATCAGCTTCTGGGACATAAGCCTGTTCTGCTATCAACAGCTGTCACAACAACGCTTCCCTCTCCTTCACAAAAGCTTCATAAACATCATCCTTAGTGTGTACTGAGACAGGGCCCTATGAGAAGGGCCAGATTTGGGAGCCCATTTGGCAAGAGGCACAGCAGAATCATGCTCTGGCTTTCTTGGGGGAGCAGCAGTGGCCTCTTTATTCTCCCAACCCACCGTCAGCACCAATGGCACAAATCAAGTAATCTCTGTCTTGGGATTGGTGATCTGCTGCTTGTCACTGGTGGCTGCGCTTGTCATCCGCATTGGGTCACTGAATCAAGTTGGGGGGAGCTGGTGGGAAAAACCCAGGTGGGACAGGTCCAAGGCGAGGCACCAGAGGTGGGCGCATCACGCCATGACACTGCGGAGCGAGGCCTGGAGGTGCTGGGGGAGGTAGTCTGGGTGAGGGCCCGGGCCCCGTGGAAGAGGGCCAAGAGGCAACCGTGGAGGAGATCAGGGTGGGGGGCCAGGGTGACAGCCTGGTGGTGGTCCTGGGGACAAAAGTCGGGGCAGAGGTCGTCGGAGTCCTGGCATTCCAGGTGGCCTCAGGAAGGCAGGAGCGCCTAGCGGAGGGCCAGGAGGGAGGCCGTGGGTGGTCCCAGAGGCCACAGAGGCCAGGAAGGGGGCAAGTGGAGGAGGCCCTGGCATGGGCAGCACCTTAATACGAGGAGGAACACTTGCGGGAGCGCCTGCTGCGTGAGAGGCCTGTTGGTGCTGCTTTTGTGGCTGCTTCTCTGCTTCAGAATCCTCTGAATCCTCCTCATCATCATCCTCTGAAAATGCTTCCCGGCCTTCTTCAGAGATTTCCTGACTGACCATGCACAGCATCGCAGCTTGAAGAGGCATCAGTTCCTTCACACTCTTCTTTTTCTTGTTTGCCTTCCGAGGCATATCTGTGAACTGTACACTCAGACCTGCCTTCTCTTCTTCAGGGTTGTCCAGCTAATTATCGTCAAGGTGCATAAAGTCGTCCACGTCACTTTCCCCATCTGGCCTGTCTGTGTCACTGTCATCAGTGCTGCCATCATGCTTGTCCCAATCCAAGTCCTTAGGATAGTCTTTATCTTCACTGGTGTTAGAAACATCGTCATCATGACCACACCATGCAAGGTCAGGGCTGTGTAACATGTCTTCATCTCACCTACGAGAAGGAAGATCAAGAGCAAAGCCCACTTTATGGCCATATGTCTGCAAGACTTGAGGAGGAAGTGGACCAGGTAGAGGACCTGGTGGTTTCCTGCCAGGAGGCAAATGTGGAACACCATGTCCAAGAAGAGGAAGGATGGAAACTGCTCAAGTTAGAGGTCCACAGGCTGAGGTCTTCCTTAGGATGGAGGGTGGCTGGGCCCCAGAAAGTGGAATGTCCTGGATGAAGATGTTGGAAGGAGCATGCGGCGCATCTGGCAAAGGAGTTCTCTACTTCCACATGCAGAACATTCTTGACAGCATCAAAGTGTTGGCTAAGTTGAGCCTCTTCTGGTCCTACACTACTTCTAGCTTTCTCAGTTCTTTATAAATATCCAGATTCTCTTTTTCATTAAGTTTTAGGATAGATTCAAAGGTTTCCCAGAGCTTTTTATGTTTATCTTCCAGCACTTTCTCATTTAACTGTGGTGGTTATACTGGGTTAAACTCCATCTCATCCAGTTTCTCCATGTTCTGGATAATCTATTTGGGGTCCGTCATCTTCAGAACTGTGGCTCAAACCATCATGCACTATTGTTTGTTCTTCAATTGTCTCTTCTGGGCTTCCTTCCAAGCTTGGTCAGTAGGGTTCATAAATTTTCCATTCTTAGTGGATGATGTTGATCTTTGCCCCATATTGACAATCTACAATGGTTTACTTATTCTAAAAAAAAAAAAAAAAAGAAAAAGAAAGAAAGAAAGAAAATACTCTTGCTGGGATCCCAGAACTGCTAGGGGTGCAAAGGGAATGATTCCCAATCTCCTTTACTCCTCAGGGGCCATCTCCTCTGCTGCTCCAACAAGCACCCAGTCGCCACCATTTGAAACCTCCCCACAGAGTACAAAATATTTAAATGCCAGCCCAAGCACTATTATATTTATCTATCGGTCTGCAGGCTAGAAACAATAGATGCAAATATATATTTGTATGTGTGTGTGTGTGTGTGTGTGTGTGTGTGTGTGTGTGGTACCAGGAATCAAACTCAGGACCTTGTTCATGCCAGGCCTGCACTTATGCTGCTGAGCTATGTTCCTGGCCCTACCCATATATTTCAAAATAAAATGAGGAAAATCCATTCACTTAAAAACCTAACTATTAAAAAAAAAACTTATACGAATATGAAGGAGGTCAATAAAGAACAACTTCATAAATTTTTTTCACATGTGAATGTTCTTGATTCTAAATAGATGTACTCTCATGTTTATTATATATTATGCAAGAATATCTTGATAAGTAGCTACACTTTTCAGGTCTATTAATGGCATTGGCATTTGATCAAAATAAAAGATAGCCAGATCTATGCAATCTCAATTGGTCCTAATACTTTGATGCATTTACTTTCAGTACTTCAAAAACCTAATACAATTCCTCAATTCATAGGTAGGCTAAGGACATGGAACTGGAAATAAGATAATAAGAAAAAAATGTCCCCTTTTCCACTGGCACTTAGATAGGCCCTACTGAAATCTCACAGGACTGACTCAGACGCTTGTGGGAACACAAGTAGTCAACGTAGAGTCATGAGTATTTCAGCATTAGGAGATCATAGTGGTGACTGGGAGAGATCTGTACTGTCATATGCTAGGTCAGGTGAAGTCAGTTAGTTCTCCTAAAACTGCAAAGGGCCTGAGATCCCTCCTAGAACTTTTACCAGATGTGCATCCAAGGAAGCCGAAGAATTAGTTCAAAATTTCCTCTTAACCTCAGCTCTGATTATGCTACTCAAGGTAAGTTTGCAATGAGGTATGTGTCTAATAAGTAGCTAGCATTTAAAATCAAATAGGACTTCAGCTTCATTAAATGCTTACAACTATGTGATATAAATGTTTACTCAGCACACAAATTCAAATTTATCCTCAGGACAAGGCAATGGCTTGCCAGAAATGACATGATTTAAACTGTTTCTTTGGCCCAAGTATTGTTTACAAAATGCTTTAGAGATTTTCTTATAAATGTAACCTGGAAAGCCAAAATAAGCCTTTATTTATAGGATCCAAAATCTCAGCAAATAGTCTAGCCTGTGAATTATGAATTAGCAAGATTTCATTACTTTTTCTCAGGAAAATGAGAAATATCTGGTCATGCAGAAGTTTCAAACCCTTGGAACTACTGTATTAAAAAGTCTTTCAGTATTTATGGAGCTATATGTAAAGAAAGGTCAAGGCCTCGAAGAAACATACCATTTAAAAGAGAAAAAGAAAACATCAGCATTTTCCTCTAAAAGTCATTATGTTCTGCATTTTGTCACATACACACACACACACACACACACACACACACACACACCTTCCCCCCATGCAGGACAAATTCTCTCCATCACATAATACTTAAGTGTGTTCTTCTTGCCCTTGTGGTAGAGAAAAATTATTTCAAAGTTATCTTTAGTTTCATCATTATTTCCCAGTCTCATTCAGCATCCTCTGCCATAACTTGGAGCTCCCTAAGCTCCCTACTTTGGTGGCTTATGGCCCCATCTTTTCATCATCTTCTCTTGCCCCCTATAGTCTTTTGTTCTATTATGCTACATAAAGTGAGTTCATAATGCAGACCAAGAAGACCAGGACTTGAATCTGAAATCCTAGGTTTGAGTGTTTGGATGGGTTCTAAATTTCATTACTTTTGAGATTTCCTACACATTGTGATATACAGAGAATACTGATAATTAAGCTCTTCCCCATGGTAGCAATCCTCAGCCGAAACTCATGCTCCTTGCTATCCATTAACATGTTTGTTGTGATAGACATTTTAAGGGTCTAAGGATGAGTGTTGTTATCCAACACAGGCCCAGGAGTAAGCAGCCTGGCCTATAGATAAGTGTTCTGAATGTTCTCGAATCCATGCTCTACCTACCCAAGTACTACTCCTAGGTCAGACAGTGCATGTAGTTTTCCCTGCTGCTAATAAGTGAAAGTAAGAAACAACACAATAGGAGTCAAATGTGCGAAGCTCCACCCATGCAGTTGGATTCAGGGTTGAACTCAACCATAACCTCATGTCTGACCTTTCCAATTTACTATGAAAGGAGACTGGTAAACTAGTTTCTATTGACAAGAAGGTTGCTTTTGTTTTTCAAGGAGGAACGTTGTTATCCAGTATATAAAAATTACCTTCCTTACATATTTTAGATATGAAAACATTGCTGTTTTGATCTCCAAGGTGAAGCAAAGAGAACTATTAAAAGAAAGACAAGGCAATGTTTAAATTTGCTGGCATCATGTTTTATCAGTAAAAATCCAGCTACACATATCATTAAGGCATTTCTGGTGAACAACTATTTCTCTAAAATTAAGACCAGAATCCCAGTTATCCATTCACATAATATTTATTATGAGAAAACAAATGCTCTCCCCTTCATGTGCAGACTTAGCCTTCTTGCTATGATTAAAAAAATATGACCCCCAATATGAATAGCCAGGAATTTTATTTTAGTGTCCTAACAGATTTGCTAAATGATATCTGATGGTGGCTCCTGGGAATCTCTATTATTAAAAAGTTTCTTATGCAAAGGTGGATTACACAATAAATGGAATTAACATCTGTACAGGCTCTGAGGGAAAAAAAATAGATTGTGTTCTTACCTCACACACAATGAAGCAAGATGAAGAAAAATAGATCGTGACTAAAAATAAATAGCAAAACCATAAGTGAATAAGAAAGAAACTGTTGGAGAATTCTTTTAATAGCTTAGAGAGAAATATCTAGCCGGGTGTATGGCACACATCTGTAATCCCAACACTCAGGAGGCTGAGGTAGGAATTTAACTGTGAGTTTGAGGACAGTTTGGACTACCTAGTAAGTTCAAGCCCAAGGTGAACTGCATAGGGAGAACCTGTCTCAGAAAAAGAGAGAGATAGAACAAAAGAAAATTACAGAAAAATACCCAGAATCAATGAAATAGAAGATTAATTCAATACTAGAAAAATTATATGTAGAGAATAAAGTAAAAATATAAAGGTCGAACTGAATGGAATACCTAACTTGTTGATCTTTTTAAGGAAAAGGAAGCTAGTAAATCAAGAAGAAAAATTCCACCAACCCAAAGATTAGAACAGGTAATTTACAGGATAAGAACATCTATAAGCAAATGACTCATAAACAAATGAAAAGATGTATTTTTTGCAGTAAGAAAAATTAAGTGAAAATTACATCTAAATATTTTTAATGACCCAGAATGATACAAATCTTAGTTTGAGAACCCACCAGGGTATGAAAAACCAGGCCACTCTCACACAGAGGGTAAATAAAATATTATGGTTAACAATTTAGGAACAGCAACCAAAACTGCAAGTGGTCATTCAACCTAAGTGTTTTTCTAATAGACATGTATGAAAAGAGAAATCCATAGTTACTTATGCAACATCGCTTACAGTAGTAATGTATTGAAAATAACCCAGGGGGACACCCACTTGGGACCCCCCTCCTATCCCTCTCTTGGACAGGAGCTTTCTTTCCCTCAATAAATATGTTCTGCTCATTAAAAAAGAAAAAGAAAAAGAAAAAAATAATAAAAGAATCCAAACGTGTCATCAGAAAGCTCCTCTTTACTAAATTGTAGTTGAACCACACAGTAGAGCTCCCTGCTGCTATAGAAGATGGAGAAAGTCTATCTACTGACCCGAATGATGTCTAAGAATAAATTCAAACTACAACATAGTGCATAGTATTTTACTATTTATATATTTTAATACAAGGAGAGCCACTGATTTTTGTTGCCTTTAAAATTTTCAGGCTCTTCACTACAATAACTAGCAAAACTAGCAAAATTTTTATTTAAAATCCCATATCTCAAGTAGTAGACGACTGTAACAAACCTTCATGCAGACTACAACTATCCTGCACACCAGGGAGCACCAGAGTAAGTTTCCATCTTTGTTCAGCCTTCACCCAGACAGAGCCAAGGCTCTGCAACTGCCTGTCTACTCAAGTTCTGTACTAGTGCCACCAGCTCCCCTCTATGTAAATAAAATGTTTTAAATAAAGATAATAAGCAGACCACAAATACACTGAAATGAGAATGCATAAGAAAATCTTCCAGGGATAATACATGTTGAGAGAGGTGAACCAAAGAAAATACAACGTGATTCCTAAATGATGCTGGGAATACTTCTCAAACTTTAATGCTAATACTTCTTACTCTTTAATGTGCTTCCAAAGCTGAAGATCCTAGCAAAATACAGACCTCATGGAACAGGGTGCCTTTGGGGCTGAGTTTCTACATGTTCGACATCTAAAGTGTTAAACCTACTGAGTCACTCATGTTTTCACAACAAACTATTATTACCACACACTACACATAGTGAACACATATTTAAATATTAACTATTTAAGTTGTTAATGTTTTGATATATTGCTGGTGGATTAAAAAATAACAAATAGATAAACAAACTTAAGATTCAATTGCTTGGGAATATGTTACTTTCTCTTTAATATAATGCATTATAAGCTCCAATTACCAATAAGCTTTCAGAAATGTGCATAGTTTGTATGTCTGCGTGTGTGTGTACATATGTATGTGTGTATCTGACAGCATTTGTATGCATAAAAAGCATTTGTGTATATGATAGCATTTGTATGCATAGAAAGCTCTGGAAAAGTAAAAAACTTAACACTGATTTGACAAGAAACATGAATAATATAAATATATTACTATATTTCCTCTTATAGTTTTTAAATTTGATTACTAATTACTTATTAGCAAGCTTTAAAAAAATGATTCCTTTAACTGAAGACTTCTTAAAGTAGGATGAAAAGGAAGAGATATTTATGCAAGTTTAAGTCTACAGCAAACTATTTCAAGAGAGCTACAATGCTGAACAGACCTCATCCAGTTTGGCCCATCCACACATACAAATGATGAAGTATACAACAGCTGTATGCCTGGCAAATGAGAGTTAGTGTCTTACTAAATGCCTGCTTAGGCAGGCACTTTAGTCCGCTAAGCTATCTGGTCGGCCATCCTTCCCATGCTTAATGAGTATTTTTATATGCCTACTCATGGATTTAGGATTTTACACTTTAACATTAACTTCCTGCTATGATGAATGAAGATTTGACTCATTTTTAACTCCCCAACTCTTCCCACAAAATTCATCATGGTTGCTGGGTGTGGTGGCGCACACCTACAATCCCAGCACTTGGGAGGCTGAGGCAAGAGGATCGATGTAAATTCGAGACCAGCCTGGGCTACAAAAATGAGCTCAAGGCCAGCCTGAACTACATAGTGAGACCTTGTCTCAAAAAGACAAAAAAAAAAAAAAAAAGATATTCATCATGGTTAAGTTCATAATGATATATAATGGTTTTGTTTTGTTTATCAGAGGAGTCTGTCTACTGACTGTCCACTTTGCACAGTGAAAAGATTCCTGCTCTTAAACTCTCACTCACTCTTGTCCTTGTTCCTCTAAAGCACATGGCAGAGGTGATGATAATTACACTCTGCTCTCATTAGAAGAAGGTATTCTATAGTTTATCCTAAAATACCTAAAAAGGAGAGATTTAAGGTAGTTTTACCTACCTTTTTGTTATTATTTATTTATCTATCTATTTGTTTGTTATAAGGTCTCACTATGCAGCTTAGACTCATAGCAGTCCTCCTGTCTCAGTCTCCCCTGCTCTGGGATTACAGATATGCACCACCACACTAGGTTTCAGGGGCCAGCGAGGTGTTCCTTGCATTCCAGGACTGGCACAGCATGCAGTACTGGGGATTGTAGGGATCCGTAAATGTAGAGATCTTACTGAGAACGGTTCAGCCCCAGGGAGACACAGCAGTAGGAATGAGAAAGACGGACAAGATGAAAAGTTGGGCTAGGTGGTCCTCAGTCTGCCTGATGGGCCAGACTAACTCAACGCACACAGAAACAATCCTTTATACTTCCACAAAGCCTGCATGCCAGGACACAAGGCTGTCCGGCAACCAATAGCTGGCCTGAGCCAGACAGGGCGTTTTTCTCAGCACTGGGGTAGCTTTCTGCTCCAGACAGGGAGGCCCAGTCCCACCTACACACACTTGGTCAAATTCCTGGCTTCCTGAGGCTCCCAACAGGGAATCAAACTTAGATCCTTGCGCTTACCAGGCAGGCACATAGACCACCAAGCTGTCTTCCTAGCACAGAGTAGTTTTACTTAATTAAGACCATAAACATGTTGTTTACCTTGAGGCAATAATAGTGCTACATGGCTATATTTTATACCATGTACAGATTCTAGTTCTTTTTAAAGTTCCTAGTTAATTACATTTTCCCTTTTTCACATTTTTCTTAAATTTAAGACCTCAAAACTTTAACTTAGTTCTTCTTTCATTTTTCTCTCATGCTATTGAGTCACAGTTTACCATATCTTCCTTCCCAGAGACCTCCATTTTCTGCTGCAATCTATACCATTATCTGTTAACAGAATTCTCTTCTGAGATGCCCCCATTGTTATTATCTGGCATAGTATTTCTTCTACCCAATGGGTTTTTGGATATAAAAAGCTCTTGGCCCTCACATCCCCCAGTTACTACTGGGAGACATGGTTCAGCCTCCCAAGGGCTTGTTAAAGTAGCACTGTCACATTCTCAGGTGCCTCCTCATTGGCAACCTGTCCTTCATAAAAACTTCCTAAGGTGGTGAGTCAAATAAGATGATTTGAAATTGCATTTCAGTTTAGTTATTGAACTCACACCAGTTGTGAGTTTAATATTGAAATATTACACTTTATTTCCCTCTCTGGTATTACTTGACAGCACTAACCTCTTTTATAACAGAGAATGTTTAATTGTCAAAGAATTTAAAGTATATCACATGGACTAGTGGCTAAGGTCTTTCAATATTTTACTAAGGTACTCTCACCCTGTTTCCTTTCTATATCTGTTCTTTTAAAAATCTATTTCTTGTGAGTCTGTAAGATGCAGTAGGGAAGGCTGTGTATGATTAACTTTCACCACCCTGATTAACTTTCTTCTATTTTTGACAGAGTACAGTACTGTGTCATGGCTATGCACAGCCCTGATTCCATTTAAATATCTGTGTGACAAATCCCCTGCAATGGAAGAAGAACGAGACTTGAGTAATGTGACTAATTCGGCATACATAATTAGTTAATGTGCTTAGTTCGGATTCAGAACTATGAAATTCTTAGAATTAATGGAATGCGTGAGTGAAAGACAATCCAACTTTCTTGTCAGGGTTTAATTTATGCTAAATACTAATCTTTTATACAGAGATCACTATCTTGAAGACACCAAACGTATAAATAACTTACACTGTTCATTTGCTTTTTAAAATCTGTCCAAGGAGATTTGTTTGCTGAGTTTATTGTTCTTTTATCATTTTTAATTGCTGAACCTTTAGCGAATGTTTATTGTTTATAATTTCTTCCCACTTACCCATCATGGTGCTAAGTTCTTAGAGGAGCCAAAAAAAAAAAAATTGAGCTGCAATACTTACATCAAGAATATGTTAATTTAGATGGAGACACTAGAAAATACACACTGAAACAAAAATATGCAAAACAGTTAACAGTACTGTTACTTTATATGGTACAAATGGTGTGATATTTAGAGAAATCTAAAGCAAAAAAGCAAAAGAAATGAAATGCTCATGAACCAAGACATGAGTGCAGAATTACTTGTGGACTACTTTCATATAAATATTTAAAAATAAATTTTGCCTATGAAAGACAAAGTTTTTCACTGCATCTGGATCATTACATAGCATTTTGTATACCTTTTCTTTCTAGCTATGAGATGGGTTGAAAATGAAAGGATTGATGTTTGATTTTGAAATTTGACTTTAAATGTCAGTATATGTACATGTGTATGTGATGTTCATCAAATCCCATTTTTCCTATGACATTTCATAAAAATAAAACTCTACTCTTTACAAGTAAGTCGAACTCATAAGTCATAACAATTTTCAAGGACAAGGATGAATTAATAGTATCTAACAACCAGCATTAATACAATAGAGTAACATTACTAAAAAAAAAAAAAAAAAATTACTAAAGTTATTCTCAATAAGTTTATTTTAAACGTGAGTCCTGTGGTCAAGAACTTGTGATATAGGTATATTTCACTAATGAAAATGCTTACTGAAAAATCTAAAAGTTATGAAGTGTACATGTATACAGCTGAACCATATGAAATAGGTCAAAGATATCAGCACTTCAGTATGATCCAGCAGAGGCTGACACTTTTCCAATACACTTCTCCTGGCAGTGACCATAGGATTTGTCCAAATTTAGATCAAATTTGTCCAGATAAAGAAGGTCTTAAACTTTTGAAAGATTAGTTTACTTCTAATATCTAATGTACAAAGTCAGTTTAGCTAAAGCATCTCCACAGCAATTAAAATAGGCATCCACCTTTTCTGATTGCTGTGCAGTCTCTGCAGAGAAGAGTCCTAGGCAGATCACTCAGTGAAAAAAAAAAAAAAAAAAAAAAAAAGAATCACTCACTTAGCAATATGTATATTTGCCTCTCTTATCCATATTTTTCTGTTTTAGACTTTTGTTCATTTAGACTTTTGCATAGGCAAAGAAAGCAGAAAGAAATATTTTCGGTCTTGACCAGGAGTTCTTTGGACAAAGAAAAATGAAATGCACTGAGATCTATTCATGTTTGTTTTTAAGATCATTTGTTGTCTTCACATTATAAGTAAGATGCAAATTAACAGAAAATGTGACAGTGGCTTTTGTGATGTGGACAGCTGGCCACAAGGACCACCTGCTCATGTAGCATAGGACACTAGGCAAGAGCCAGATGGTGACATTTGAATGTTATGACTTAGAGTCAGATCTCAGCACTATTTGAACTGAACATTAGGAGAAATAGCTTTAAAATTCACACTTGGCCTTTGGAAAAATACAGTTCTTATAAGTCTTTCATGTATGACTTACTTGGGGTAAAAGAAGCATCCCTGGGCACTCAAAGCCCAGCAGAAGTTCTGCAACACGTGGCACTTAGAAACAATTGGCTTAACCAAGACATACCTGACCTGCTGAGATCACTGATGGAAAGCCTAGGGAGGAGAATGGCCAAAATTTAGCCATAGGAATACTTGACAGTTAGAGGAGTTGACAGAGAAGTAGTAAAAAATGGTTGTCAGAACCACATTGCCGAAGCCAGTAAAGGATTTGGGACATGCAGGTTTGGCAACATATCCAAGTCTTTGAAATTTGCTCCTGGTATATATATTTTAGAAACAAAACATAGAAATTTCTAGTCTTATTGCTCATAAAAAGGTCCATACAAACTTTTCAATAAATGTGCCTCAGAGAATTGAGAAGACATTCAATACTTTTTATGACTTCTCAAGGTTGAGTAAAATATTCTGTTTAACTGGCTAATGCCCAAAGCCCCATGGAATAGTTATAAGGTAAAACTTATTCAGCAGTTCTAGAAACATAGCTAAAACTTTGGATGAAGGTGAATCCATGTTTATATTTCATAAAAGGAATTAAAGAAAATAACCTTCTCCAGGGACCAAGGATCACCTGTAAAATTTCCAGTGAACTATGCAATAGCCAAAAGATCATAGAGATTTCACTAATACAACATATTCTGCATTATATTCTGATGCTGCTACACTGCACAGAAAACAATCAAAGCTACAACCAACAAAGAGGAGGTTCTCCCTCCCTAGGAACACACAGGAGAGTCTTGCTGAGGACAGCAACCAGCTGTCCAGTAGGATTTCCTGGATTTTGCAAGGAAACTAACTTAGCAGGTGGTCTTAAGTCTCTAAATCCAATTGTTGGAGCTTTAGGGGGCTTCAGGCCAGGTAAAGAGATTCAGTAGAAAAAAGTTCCTACCAAAGCTAGAAAAAAGCAAAAGGACAGGCAGAGAAAAAAAAAATTACTGGTTAAATTTTACAAATGCATTTCTCTGTATTGTGTCAAACATGTTTACTGAGCCGCACAATTAATAAAAAATATTCCCTACTAGAGTCCCTAATTATTATTCCACACAGAACAGAACACCTCTTCATTATCCCTTTTTGAATTGATTGTGTACATCAAACAGTCAAGATATAAATAAAATATGCCTGCATGCATAATACCCTCACATTAAAGCTGGAGGCAATTAACCTATGATTTCTCATTAATTAAATTAAAATAACCTTCTAAAAATGTCTAAAATCAAAACAGATTTCTCTTAGTGTGGATCTTCCTCCCAGTGATGCAGCAAGCCTGTTTACCCAATTTTTCATGCCAATATAAAATGCTATTTCTGACTATAACCCAGGCTTGTCTCTTGCTTTCTCCTGAGGTTCCTTTCTCCTGTGGCTAAACCCAATTATAATGTTAGGGTGGCTTTGGTTTTCTTTCTTGTTCATCAAGATTTCTTTCCTATTAAACACGGCCACCGTGAAGTGTATCCATATCATGTGAGTGCAAAGTTGCAAACTGGTGAATTTGCCGCATGCAGGCAGTGGGGCCACGTCAGAGAGACCCTGAAGGAGGACTGTGGGCCTGCATATGGGAATGGTCTCAGCCAAGCTGGAAAATGGTAATTATTTCTCAGTGGAGCATTTTTTAATTCCTCCTTCAGGTCTTTGATTTCCAGTACTTTGATTTCCTAGAATACTAGGTTATTAGTTATTTCAGCAACATTGGCCCTAAAATTTTTCTAAACAGACATGCTAGTCACATATGCTACAATTTTTTTATTTTCTCTGAACTCATTTTAAGACTTCCTGAAATCTCACTGCATAAAGAGAATGTACATTTACAAATTTCTAACACTTCACACCAACTCTTAATAATTCAAAATTAGATGCTAAAATATTGTTTAAGTGTCATATGTTTATTAATCCATCTCTTCTCCAAAGGGAAAAGAATGTAGATTTACTCTTCTTTCATATGTATGGATTCTCTTCTGGTCTCTCATAATGCACACCACAGTGCTTTCATATAGAAAGTTCTTAATGCGATAGTTGCTGCTATGTTGAATTTTTAAGTCATTCTCCCCCAAATCAATTCTATACCTTTAGCACCACATGGCTGTCAGTGGCATGATTTTCTGCTGATTACATAAACAAAAACCTTGGAGACGTATTTCATTCTTTCACCATTTTTATCTTTTTACCAATTTCCTTAGGAGGTTCCATCATTTCTTCTTTCAAAAGACTGTATTATTTCCTTTTACTTGAATTTTATTATGAAAGCCTAATATAGACAGGCCTTTCTTTGCCCTTAGAGTAAAGAAAGAGTAGTCCTATAATTCTACTTCTTGTCTCCTCTCTGTAAACTTCCCTCTACGGTGTGTATTGTCCCTATATTTAGTTAAAATAACATCTTCCGGCGGCTTTGGTTTCCCCTTGAGTGTACGTACCTGCATCGACTCTATAGAAGTACAAATTTTCTATCAACCAGCCAACAAACACCACCATCTTTCCCATTTCCTCTTTGCTATATGAGTCCTAGATTTTGCATTTTAATAATAGTATAATTCCTCTACTTTTGCAAAGGAACAGCTCTTCCCATTTGATGGTCCAAATCAGCCAGTAGCCTAGTGATAGGCACTCGGTGGAGCACTGGCCATCAAGCAGTAAGGGACAGGCCCATACATACAGGGCTTCTACTCCTGAATGGCATGGCAATGCCTCATAAAGAGAAGACATCACAAGGCACACCTCCCATAGCTTGGAATATTGGATAAGAATGTAATGCTTAGGGGCTGAGGAGATAACTCCGTGGCACAAGCGCCTGCCTGGCAAGTGCAAGGTCATGAGTTTGAACCCCAGTCCCACAAAAAAAAAAAAAAAAAAGAATGTAATTCTTAGATGTATGCCAATAACCATGAATATAGGATGAAAAGGAGAAGAAAATATTGAATATTTGATGGCATTTTGAGATGCTAACCCAGAAATTAAAAACTATTGGTTAAAGAATGAGAAATATAAATTTAATATATTTAGTTATTTGAAAAAAGATAGAGGAAATCATTCTACTGTGCAAGAAAAGCCTGCAAAGCGATTGTGCAAGCACTGTTCTTCAATGACCCACGTTTAGAAATTCAGAAATTTCTGTTCTAGCACAGAACAGAAATACCCTCAGTACTTGGAAATTTGTGATAAATTCTTGTAGTAGATTAATCACATATTACACAAAGCTTAGGGCCAGGGAGATAGCTCAGTGGAATAAGTGCTTGCTTGGCAAGTGCAAGGTCCTGAGTTCAATCCCTCAAACCACAAAAATAAAATAATAAAATAAAAATTTAAAAATAAAAAAATTGATTGTTAACCACAGAGTTTAATTTGAGGGAACATAACATTTCAAATCCAGTGAAGGCATTTGAGAAATTCACTAACCGTGTATCTAAACAATTGGATCTGTTATATGCATCCTCAGAAGTCCCTGAAGAAGTGCATGCCTGACAAGACACAGTAGTGCTGCAGAAGCTTATGGTCAATACTAAAACTCGGGTATGTGACTCCTCTAGGCAATTTTTACAAGAGCAGATCAATGGCTTATGTTGCAATCTTTGTTTTAAAGTGATAATGGAGGTTTGAGAACATTCTGTTCTGCTTCAATATCCTACAGTACTACATCATAATAAGAAATGCCATCTATAAAAAAATACCATAAACAAAACAGGATTTTATAACAAAGAAAGCTTAAAATGACATATTCAACATTTTCTACATGCTATCATTAATAAAATAGTGTACAAAATATATAAAAGATACATCGTGTTAAAGAAATGTGACTAAATTTCACACAACTTACACATAGGGGTATGATTTTTTGACATTTCAAAGTAGTCATCTTTTAAGGATATGTTTTATTTCAATAGTGCTCAAAATTTACTCTGCAGGCTGTAGGGGAAAAGAAACCCTTATTAACTGTTTGTGGGAGTGCAGGCCGGTACAACCATTATGGAACAAAGTATGGAGATTTCTCAAAAAACTAGGATTGAAGATCCCATTAAAGCTAGCTATTCCCCTTCTAGGTACTTTTACCAGAAGAACTGAAATCATCATACCCCAGAGATGTAAGTGTACCACTGGTTATGATAGCATAATTTGCCATAGCTGAATCTTGGAAACAACCTAAATGCCCATCAACTGAAGAATGGATAAAAAAGATACAGCATTTTTACACGATGGAGTATTATTCAGCTACCAAAAAGATAAATTTGAAGCTTTTGTAGATACATGGTTGTAGTCAGAGGCTATATTGATAAGTGAAATAACTCAGATCCACATGTGTAAGCATTATATTATGTCACCAGTGTGAGAACTTGAAGCAGCAATGAATATATAAAAGGTACCACAGATTCTGTGAAAGGGAAAGAAATTGTCCAATAGGAAGGAAAAACTAGGATCAGGGAAAGGACAAATGTTAGAAAAGAAAAAATATATATAGGTATATATGCAGAATAGTTTTGATAATTACATTGTCGATTTCTTCTGGTCTTTTAAAAGGAGTAGTTATTGCTTAATTTGTTTACCCTGATTTGTTTTTTGCCTCTTTTAACCTCTTGCAACTTGTTATTGTTTGTTGTTTTGGTTTTTTAAAAACAAATCTCACACATTTATATCTGGCAATGTGAACAACTAATTCGAAGATTAGCATTATGTAATATAGCAACCATTGTTGAATTCCTACTACTTTGTTTATTGAAATATTGTACCATTTCTAACACTTTTATTTCTTTATATCTCCACTTCACACTCTTTAAAAATAAAAAATGAATAAAATATACACTGAAAACCTATCTTTTGTGGTGGCATACCCTTAACCAGTAATGATATTATGTTTAAAAACAAAAAGTCATTAAATTTAATGAAATTAATTCACCTTACCAAAGGCCTCTGTCTCCTCAAAGCCCAATTAAACTGAGACTTCCTAGGCCTTGAAAGCCAGGCCTCAGCAATGACACATGCTCTCCCACGGCTCTTGCTCATCAAAAACTTCATTCTTTCAAAAGAACCTCTTGTGGTAATAGGACCAACCCCTAGTGCCTAAGCTAAAGATCATGTCTACTGTGCTGTCTAATTCTTAGCCCTACATCTATCACATTTATCAGATGAATGAACTTCGCCTTTCCCTGCATTTCCCGAAGTCATACAGCCTTAACCTCTGTGAAGCATCAGGGCGTCTTGTCACTATCACAGTGCTTTCACCTCATCCTCTGTGAGGCTCAGGTCCACACTGCACTAAATGTGGACTCCTTGAGGGCACAAGTGCTATTATCTTCAAACAGGCACAGGTCCACTTTCATATGTTGCTGTGCATAACACACTTATGAAGAGAGCTTTGACCTTTCTGGTTTACAAAAGTAACCTCAGACAGCGTGTCCCATGCGGTACCAGCCTTTGGAACCACTTTGCCTTCATCCCCGCCTTTATCTTTAAGCCCCATGTGGGCTTGTTCTATCAATGAGCCTCAGAAACTCCACCTATTCTTGATCATATCATTCACTGTATGCCATTGTCTTAGTCAGTCTTCTCTCGTTGCTGGGACGAATACTTGATACCCAAAACAAAGAACAAAGGAAGGAAATCTTTATTTAGCTCACAATTACTGGAAGTTTCGTCCATATTCATCTGGCTCATGGCTGAGTGGAACAGGGCAGAGAGCATCCAGTTCATGGCAGTGGGACAGAAACAAAATGGCAACAGAGATAACTAACCAACCAGAGCAACAGAGAAAGAGTCTGTCTCTCTGTCTCTCTTATAATACATTCAGGCTCTCTGCCTCAGGATATCCAACTCAAGCCACACCTGTAATCCCAGAAGCACTAAAATACATAATCCCAGCAGTACTAATACATATAATCCCTATGGATCATGAGTTAGTCTCAAACTCTAGAAGCCCCAACCCCATGACTGTATGAGGCTTTGCAGGGACAACTAGACACAAAACATAACAGCCATCAACAAAATTCTTATTGATATGCCTTAAAGAATAAAAGTTTAGAAATCAAAGAGATGAGATTTTCTATGATATTGAACAGTCTTTTGTTTCCAAACTTTCACCAATTCACAGATTCAGATAAAATTTCTGAGTGAGGATTTATAAGCGTCCCACGTCAAATTCTCACTACTTTCTACCTAAAACACCAAAAAGAAACAGATTCAGACTAAACTATCTGACCTCATCTCCTAAAGTTTTGCCATTCAAATCAGGAAACCAAATAGATGAGGACCTTGAGGCTTGTGCCGTAGGCACATGGTAAGGGCACAATGGCTCCCAAGGCCTGAAATACTTGATCAAGCCTTATTTAACAGATTGATACATTATACGAAAGAGTGTGTAGATGAAAAGAGGGTCGGTCAACCTTGAAAGTGGGGAAGAGGAAACGTTCTCCCACCCCTTCTCCAAACATCTCCACTGCACAGAAGAAACATGGCTTTGTCTGCTCCTAGCAGAAAGGAAGGTTGAAACAAAAATGTAGATTTTTCTTTTCTATAACAGTTTTCAAAAATATGTTCTAATAAAACATTTATGCATATCTGTTATAGCACATCCTTTCCTCCTAGGATACCACAGGCTAACAACCATTTGAACTATTTTCCAACACTTGTAAGCTGAGAAACTTGCATATCATGTTTTTTTCCGATATAGTTCTCACTGACTTCTTTCTTAGATATGTAAAGAACAGTTTTCTTCTGGTTGCAATTCAATTCCTTTATTGTAAATACATCAGTGCTTTTTTTATGTTTCCTTTAAATCAGTTTTACTATTGGTTTTGTCTTATTATTGAATGGGTAACATTGTCTTTAACATGTGCTGATTTGATTTTTATATCTGTGTGAGTCATAAATTCATCATGCTTGTAAAAATTAACTTTTCACACTAGGGTCTGGGGAGATAGCTCAGCAGAATAAGCATTTGCCTGGCAAGCACAAGGGCTTGAGTTCAATCCCCAGTTTCATACCAAAAAACAAACAAACAGGGGCTGGGGAGATAGCTCCGAGGCACAAGTGCCTGCTGGGCAAGTGCAAGGTTGTGAGTTCAAACCCTGGTCCCACAAAAAAAAAAAAAAACATAAAACCTTTACACACTACATAAACGCAAGCATACCTAATTACTAGACAGATGCAGGGGAAAAGAAATATGAATATTTCTACAGTTCTACAAGCATGTCCATCTGACTTAGTTAAAAAAAAAACATATACCAGGCTATCTTTACTGATCATGTTTAAATATCTATCTTATCTGACTTTTCAGATTATGATTTGTTTTTCATCATATACCCATTTAAATTTAACCTTTCAGCCTTGATTATGCTTTAGAATGAGACTACAATGATCATAAAAATATGTGTTTCAACCTAGTGGAAGATATAAATTTGGTTTGTTTTTGTTTTTGTATTTTAGGGAAGGGTCTATAGGGTGTTCAGGGTCTCACTACTAGATCTGCTGTTTACAGCCTTCCAAGAGCTGGGATTACAGGTGCTCACCACCACGCCCAGTCTCAGTTGCTGTCTCAGTGTGCCCCAGATGCAGGGCTGGCACCGCAGGCCTAGGGAACAAACTGCTGGCCCCTGTGCCTGCTTTAGTGCACTGAGCTATTTGGCTGGCCCCATAAACTTATTTCTGAATATCAAATTATTCTCATGCCAAATCTAAGTGGTGTACACACAACCAGTTTTGAACAGAGATGAAAATAAAACTAAATATTTTATCATGAAAGAAACCAAGGGCATGGGTTTTAGAATCAGACCTAGGACCCTGAAATATATAGTCATTTTAAACTATACATTCTTAACCCTTTTTTAAAAAAATACGTTCGGTACAAGATCTTACTGTGCAACTCAGACTCATAGTGATCCCCCTGTTTTTAGCCTCCCTAGAACTGGGATTACCAGCATGCATCGCCATGCCTGGCTCAACATGCAGGACTGGCATGCTATGTGGTGCTGGGAATGAACCCTGCTCTCTGAACTTGCCTAAACAGGCACTTAGTCTGCTGAGCTATCTCTCTGGCTCTAAACTGTACCTAACTAAAGAAAACAAGCTTGAGGAGGCTCAATACATTAAAAATGACAACATTTAAGCAGATTAAATGCTAATTACACTGACTTGATCATTACACATTGTGTGAATGTATCAAATTATACCTCACAAATCTGTGTAAACAGTTTATATCAGTTAAAAATTAATTTTTTAAATTAGACCTAAAATTAAAATTTGTCACTTTATAATCTGTAAGACCTTTGTCAATTTATTTAATCTCTCACAATCTGAGTTTCCTTATCAGCAAATGAAAATATTACCACCAGATCTGGAGGTGGGGTGGAGTGGTTTTTTTCCTTCTCCTTGTCATTTTGTGCAGCACTGTCCTCTGACCTTTGGTGTAGAGCTTTGGTGCAGTTATTACCTTAGCACCTCAATATATTCGTACTCAAGAGAGGTTATGTGGTTAAGGCAGTTACGGTTTTATGTGTACAGAACTACAATTAGCAACACTAATAATGGGTAGTGGGATTTAGTAGTTGACAAATTTTTTAACTAGTTGGTTTATATTTTAGACCATAAGAGCAAATGTTACGACTGTATAGCTAAGCAGATATTATATTGGGGATTTGTATTTAAATTGGTTATCTTAAATTCTGTCTAATCACCTCCCCTTGATGTACATGACGTCTTCCAGACAGACTGGTTCACTTTGGTTACCTGTTGCCCCCTCTCTTGATCAAGAGAGAAAGAGAGAGGAGGCTCTCATAGATTAGTGCCTAGTACAGTGTCTCAGCTTGCCGAGTCTCCATCTACCAAGTTCAAACTTATCTGGATAGGCCTGGCTTGGGTCTGGCTGCTATACTCAGCTTCTTCCTGCTGCAGCCCATGGACATGAGCTTGCTGTGCCTCTCTGGCAAGATGTTAAGCTTCCGGATCAGCTGGGTGGGTCCGGCCCCTCCCCTCTCTGCAGGGAGTTCTGCTGCAGGGTTCCACACCAGGCCTGTCTGATGGAGGAGGTTTGGGTGAGTGCTCAGATGGTCCCACACACAAGTTGGGGCTGGGCACTGGCTGGGAATGGAGTGGGCCAATGGTCCGGAGTGATATTTCTGAACTATGCATCAGCTGGGATCATTGTTTCCTTTGCATGCCACAACCTTGATGTTTGATCATCTCACCTTCTAAAATTCTTGGGTCTGCCAAATCTTTTGATATGTTTGCTTCCTGTCTTCCACATCTTCATTTGTTTCTTTTTCCTGTGCTACCCCATTTCTTCTTATTTCTCCAAAGCACTGCCCCTCACCTAAGACCTGTACCTAGTAAATGTTAACAGAATGTTAATGGTCTTTGACATAATGGCTGTGGTGAAGGTTGCTTCTGTTCTCGAACAACCTTCTTACCACAGGGACTTCCATTTGCTCCCAACTTTTCCCTTGTCTTTTACTTTCTCCTCTCAACCACCAACATTTCTCTTTTATGCTTTTCAAAAATCAATTTATACTTATATTCTCATACTCAAGAACATTCCTATTGTGCTCAGAGAAACTGGTCCTGGGAATTTGGTGGTCAGTTTTTAAAGTAATCTTTTTTCTTACCTACATTCCTAAAATTCCTGGAACAACAATTCAGTCAGCAGTAGCTAGTATTATTATGTGTCTGGATCTCCAAGTTAATGACCTTGAAATGCTATTCTCATTTGAATATACAAATTTCTTTATTTTTTTCAAAAGCTGATCCTGAGCTTTTAATAGCCCATTACAAGTTACCACTCTAGACACAACATGAGAAAAATCAATGCTTTCATTTTTCAGCGTACTGAAAAATAACTCATTAGCTTCACAGTTTTAATTATTTCCTCACAAACAGGCATTATTTTTTGCTCCAATAATCACTTCTCATTCTACATGACAGAGGGAAGCTGCATTGTATTTGGGGAAATAACCCTTCTGAACTCAGAGCCTTTTGTTTCTTGTTGATACCACTTGATAATTAATTGACATTTAAAAGTGATCTAATATTGCTATGGATTAAACCCAGAGTCTTGCACAGCTAAGAAAGTAATATGCCCTGGCCCCAAATAGAATTTTAACTACAGTTATGAAGTTTAATAGAAATATGAAGTATTTAACAATTTATAAAGACAACTATGGATTTTTTCATTTTACTTAACTAAAATTCAAAATATACTAAGCAATGTTAATGTATTTAAAAATACAAGTTGTAGTATAATGAAGTTGTAAATGTGAAAGAATAGAAAAACATAATTTACAATAATGAGTAAGGAAAAACTGTGTAGGTGATAAGATTAAGTTAACATCTATCTTTTGTACTGAGGTATAAACAGATACTATTTAAAATTACTAAGTACAGGCCAGCGAAAAGGCTCAGTGGTCTAAAGCGCCTGCTTAGGCAAGTTAAGGCAACTACGGGGACCGCAGTTTGATCCTGGCACCACATCCTGCACCAGCCTCATCCCCAGGGGAGACTGAGCTGGCCATAATATAATATAAAATAAATTTAAAAAATAAAATTAAGTAGCTAAGTATAACATTCAAAAAGAAGTGAACACCAGCAGAACTAACAAGAACTTTAAAAATGATTTTATCTTTAGAGTAGGTTTGTAGATTAGTAATATAATGTATGGTATTATATTTATAACGTTTGCACTATTTCATATTCTTATATGACTGTATACTGATAGAATAATATTGGTAAAATTAAAAGGTAATTATTCTAAATGTTAACTAGTGTACGGGATAAATATTGCAAATACACTTCCCTCACCACGTTGGCATTTAGGAATCATGGTCCCAGTATTTATATTTAGTTCTGGTTCTTAGTAGCAAACAAAATCAATTTGTCAAAATTCTAAGATTTTTAGAAGAAATAACATTTTGAGTACAACTTAAATATAATAAAAACAATGTAATTAAGGATTTTTTTTTTTTTTTCTTGCTGGGTGGTCAAGGGCAAGTCGAAGCAAGATGTGTATAACTAAACATTCTTTTTTTTTTTTTTTTTTTTTTTTTTTTTTTTTGTATCTTCCAGGGTGAAATCCCCTCAGGATTAAGTTTGAGACTATGGACAGTACTTTGTAGAACTGTTGTTAGTGTCAGCCTTCGGGACGAGTCACGGCCATTGCTTGGCCACTTTGCTTTCTGTGAAAGTCTGAGACAATGTTTTTCTCTGGGTGACTCTCCTTAGACGCACTGCAGTTCATTTATCCCTTTCCTCTAAGGTGCCATAATCTTCTTGACTAGGAAATTTGGGACACTTCTGAGTTATAGGATATTACAGCACAGGTTCTCTTATATCCTGGGTCTTTATTGACCTTGAAGGGCTAGGGCCAAAATATTGGCTATCCTTATAGCCCTTCTTTTTCTCTATTTTCGGTCTGTTAACTTACATTCTCAACCCTCCAGCAGAAAAGCTTTGTAATACTATTACTCTATAACATAGGTACTGGGCTTATCATCACTGGCTTTCTGAGTATCAAATATCTTTGACTTAGCTTGTAAATGATATTTTCTGACCATCATTGATATTCTAATAACTTTCCATACAATGTGATATAAGCAGTTACACAATTTTGACAAAGATATTTGGAAATTCAAGGAAATACAAAATTGTAGCCTG
>PVJA010029839.1:0-26321 GCA_004027025.1 Myocastor coypus
TAATGCCTATCTAGACCTTATATAACTCGGTTAAATTGATTACAATATGATTGCTTATCCCACAAAGAGATATACAGGTCTAGTTATACCATCTTTATTTTTCTTTTTTTTTTTCTTTTTTTAAATTTATTAAAATTTTTAATGTTTAAATTTAACAATGGTTATATTACATGTTTTCATCATCAGATCAGTTTAGATTAATACATATAAGTATATAAGATTGATCAAACAATTAACACATTCAATCAACATTACTTTTTTTTTCCTTTCCCCTTTCTTTTTTTAAAAGTTGACATATTGCATATTGTCCTCACAATAGTTCTACAGAGTACAGTGTGTGGGCATGACCCACCTCCCTATTGATATTGCTAAGAAGAAAAAAAAAGAAAGGAAAAGAAAATTCTTCTCTTTGGACTAAGAGGAAGCAGATGCATACACAGTCAAATGTTTTGCAATTGCAGTGGGCCACCAGTGAAGCTTGTAATGTTGGAGGCTATTAAATCTAAGCCTCCTAAAGCTCATCTCACCAATCTAGTTCTGCGTTTCATGCATTGTAATTAAGCTTTTTTTTTTTTTTTCCTTGCTGGGTGATCAAGGGCAAGTCGAAGCAAGACCTGTATAACAAAACATTCATTTTTTTGTATCTTCCAGGGTCAAATCCCCTCAGGATTAAGTTTGGGACCATATACAGTACTTTGTAGAACTATTGTTAGTGTCAGCCTTCGGGACGAGTCACGGCCATTGCTTGGCCAGTTTCCATCTTTATTTTTCTTTTGATACAGGCTCTCACTACACAGTTAGGACTTGAAATGACCTTTCTGTCTCAGCCTCCCCAGTGCTGGGATTAAAGGCATGCACCACCACACTTGGTTCCAGGGCTGCCTTGGCATGCAGTACCAAGGATCAAACTCAGGACTTTGAACTTGCTAAGTAGGCACTTATGCTGCCAAGCTATCATCCCAGCCCTGGTCATTTCATCTATATCTTAAGGCCTAGCCTTCAACAAATCCACCTCCAGCCACAGATAAAATGTGTTCTTATCTTCTACACTGAATCCTTTGCTGGCCTATAACTGCTTATAATATTTCTATATAACTTAATGGTCTATAATATTAGAACTAATAGATAAGGTAAGATAGAATAATATAAAGGGAATGAAAAAAAATCAGATGTATTTTTATAAATTAATTTTAAAAAGACTTGGTAAGGGTAGTTTCACTCACCACCCTGCACAATATCACTAGAATCCTTTCCCTACAAATCTTGCCCAATACCCACTCATAATTCCTCCCTATGACCCTAGCTCTGCATCTGTGGAGGCATTAAAGATCTTGCAAGATTTCCACTCAACTTGAAACTGCCACTGCTTCCCAGGCCCTTTCTGCAGCTTGTGTCAGGAGCAACAGGTAAGGAAAACAACACCACCTTCGCCGGGGTAACTGGTCAGGACATGGGCTGCTGTTATAAAACAGGGACACAAAAGGCTGTGTTTACACATGATTACTACATATTCCATGTACAAGTAACACTTATACTGACAGCACCTATCTTATTTTCCTATATTTTCTTGTAGGGCCTAGTTGACATCTTTCTTGTTTTCCTGTTGTTGCCATAGATCTCTGTGATGCCATGCCTGCCTGTTCCCCTCTTGGCTCACGAGTGTGCTCCACAGTTTTTTGGCATATTTCTCTGGGAAGAATCATTTTGTCTACCCTCTGCTATAAATGATCTCTTGCAAGCTCAAGCCCCAATTCTCTAAGAAAATTTCTCTGTGATATTTTGCTCTTTTTATTTTCTTTGTAAACTATCAAACAACTTAGCCCACATATGCTTAGGATCAAGAAAAACAACCCTTGGCCAGTGCTTTGTGTTTCAAGTACTGTTAATCCATATTGTACAATGTATTTTATTGACATCTTATTTCCCTGCTAAGTGCATGTACAATATAGAGCAATACAGTAAGAAGTTCCTGACAAAACAGGAAGAGGAAAGAAGGGACAAAACTGGCACATAGAAAAGGAGGCTGGGCGTGGTGGCTCACGCCTGTAATCCCAGCACTCGGGAGGCTGAGGCAGGAGGATCGGTGCGAGTTCGAGACCAGCCTGGGCTACAAAAGTGAGCTCAGGACCAGCCTCAACTGCATAGCGAGACCCTGTCTCAAAAAGACAAAAAAAAGAAAAGGAAAGGTAAGCACCTGCTGTCTGTTTAAGAGAGCCACGCACAGAGCACGCGGTTGTTGTGTGTGAAGACTGCCTTGGGTGTGACAGCTGAAGGAAAGCATATTTTTTCTGTTAGAGTTCTGTGGTATTTTCACTATAGTTCCCATAGGAATCTTTTTCTGATGTTACCTGTTATGTTCTGTAAGTTCACAGCTTATATGAATACATTGATGTCTATTTTAAGTGCACAATACATGCTAAGAATTTAATAGTTTATTTTACTTATATTTTATGTTCCTGATAACTGAATACTATATAATATAATACAAACCTGACAAAACAGCAAGTCCACAGAGATATTAGGTCTCTTCTATACAAAGACCAGGAAAGTGAAAGGCATGTGCCACCAATGTTACCAAGGCATGTGTATGGAATGTGCTCTGGAATGTGCTGTTGTCTTGGGTGCAGACTCCCTTAGGTGTGATCATTATTTTATTGAAGTGGAGACTATTTTTATAGACCGATTTTGGTATATTCATTGTAGTTTACATAGGCATTTATTTCTGACATTCTTTTTTAGATTTTGTGTACCAACAACTAATCAGTGTTGACATTTTTTAAGATTCTTATAAACAATAATTATTGAAGACTGAGAAAAAAAAAGATTGTGTTTGGCTCCTAGGAAGGCCTTAAGCACTCCTAACCCCTGTAGTAATGATGGCAAGATAATAAGAAGTTAAGATAGAGATGTGCAGAATGACCTGCAGGGCATGTGGGATGAGAACTACAAAGACAGAACGGCAGCAACAGGAGTAACCAGGAGCATTTGAAATTCCTCAAGGTCATCCTGGTTTGGTGCCCTTGTTCCCAGATACCTAGCAGGTTCTCACGATCTTAGGCACACATGTTAAGAATTTGTTTTTTGAAGCTTTGTTCTAGCTCTCGCTTCGCTAGCATGCGGCGTCCATGTGTCTTTGTTTGCTGCCAGTGCCTGTGAGTCTTTCCCAGCATAGTGAGAAATAGTTGAAGAGTCATGGCTTATGGAAGGAATCATGGCCAGGGGCCAAAGCTTTCAAGATGAGGGTCTGAGTCACCTTCCAGAAAACAGCCTAGAGCAGAGCAGTTATCCAGCTGGAAAGGAAATCTACAGTGAGATGTAAATTTCAATGAGATGTGCCTCAGAAGAGCTGCATCAACAAGGGCTGATTTCTGTCTCTGAAGTACTTTCCCTTGGGAAGAGAGAAACCAGAATTATAGACGAACTCTTCCTACAGGAAACAAGTATAACTTCTTTTATTTGAGCAACTCAAAGTATAACTAATTTTTTTAAAAGACAGACAAAAGGAACCAGTGAAGGGATCTAGAGAGATGAGTTGGAAGATAATAATAAAATGAACAAGATATGTCAAGTTCATGTACCTATGCCCAAAGATAAATGCAAACATTATATGCAACCAATATCTACTAATAAAGAAAAGAAAAATCAAGTAGGTCCAAGAAATATGAGAGGTGGCTGTAGCTGACGCTGTTCATCTTCAATTCTGAGAATTTATTCCCACATTACCAGGAGGATTTGCAGCTGACGGGTAATGGCTGAATCTTTCACTGGAATCTGTCCTTGACTACTAGGAGAGCTCCCCTGAAGTCATTCCTTTCCATAAAGATGACCTGCAGCCAATGAGTGGACCATAAAAGACTACAAGGCTCAGCCTCTTTTCTTGAGTATGGTAAAATTTTAAAGGGACCTCCAAGTCCCAGAACTCCCCAGGATCAGCAGAAGCCATTGTTGGAATTCATTGTGCCTCTTCTTTGCCCAGTCCTTTCCCCCAGTTATGGTTTTTATCTAAAGGCTGCCCAAAAAACCTTCATAATCTCATACACAAGGCTTTTGGAAGGTAGCTGGATCATGGATGGATGATATTCAATTAGTCCACTGATTGGGTTAGCATAGTTCTGGGTGTGAGTGATGGACTTATTGAAAAGGGAAGACCCACCCTGGGATGACATCAACCAATAGGCTAGCAGCCTGGGTAAAATAAGAAGAGAAAGGAAAAGAATTTTACCTCCTGCCTACCTTACAACAAGCTCTTTCTCCTCTGCAATGCACCCTGCTTGGAGCCAGGCCTGACTCTGGCCTGAACCCTGTACAAAACTATGAGCTAAATTGAGCCTTTCCTCCCTTAAATTGTGGGTTTCAGGTATTTTGCCTCAATAAGGAGAAATTAACTAAGACACCTACACTGACATGGGTGTTAGGGGTTCTCCCTAATAAAATATCCTGCCCACAAAGCTATGTCAGAGACAGAAATAAATGTGTGTGTGTGTGTGTGTGTGTGTGTGTGTGTGTGTGTGTGTTTAGAAATATACACACTTTGACCCAGTAGTTTCACATCTAAGGAAGTCAAAGGTACTAATAAGATAAGAAATCAGTTTGGAGTTTGCTGTTGTGACATCATAATTCTTCAAAAACCTGATGCCCACCAGACAGAGTTGGCCGAGCAGATGAAATCTGTCCCAGTGGGATGAGTTCGGTTGCATGGTTCTCGGGGGAGAGGCTGAAACTTGAAACTGGGGCCATTGAGCTAGATCAAACAGGGCCCAGTGTGAGACCCAGACCAATGGGAAGATCCTTGCACCATGAAAGCATCAGGCAATAACTTAGTTGAACTAGTCTTCCTGGAGGACTCAAAGTATGTAATGCAGAGGTTCCCAGGCAGAACTCAGGGGAACTGGTTTACATACAAATTCCCAATTTATTGTCTGTTTTGCTATATAGCTATAATGTTTGATCCTCTGATCTAAAACACAAAACCATTAGATACCAAAGTTTGTCAATTCCTAAGTTTCATTCATTGTCATTAATAGTGCTAATTGTACTGTTGTAACTTGGATACCATATCTGCTTTAATTACATAGTCTTCCTTGGGTAATAATATCGAGAAGTGCTTGGGTAGCAAACTGACCAAAACCCTATGCCAAGGGATAGAGGACAGTGCCCAACAAAAACCAGTATCCCACCATCAATAGAGAAGGCAAAATATTGGGACACAACAAAACAAGAATCTCTGACAGAAGAGATATCAAAAGAATAGACTGGTTACAGAGGAGAAGCTCTGATTACAGTGACACAGCTACTTAAATCAAATTTCAACCAAAAAAGTCACAGAAATCAAAATAAAGAATTCTCTCTGAAACAGAAAATGACAAAATGAAGGAGCAAAATGTAGTCTCAGACCCTGAGCCCACCCAGAACAAATCCAGGAAGCACTAATATAGAATAAATAGTTACTCACCTGAAATCACTGAAATAATAGCCACCGAAGTAAAGAAACAACTGCAAAAGTGTATAGAGAAAATAAGATGAGAAATAATCTCCCAGGGCCAGGGAGATAGCCCAGTAGAATAAGCATTTGCCTAGCAAGCGCAAGGTCCTGCATTCAATCCCTGGCACTGAAGAAAAAAAAAAAAAGAAGAAGAAGAAGAAAAGAAAGAAAGAAAAAAAAAGAGAGAGAAAAGAATCTCCCAGGTGAAAAAAAGAAATGATAACTACAATGAAAGAATTGCTAAGCATTTCTAAAGAAGATACTGATTTTTTTAAAATAGAGGAGAGGGCCTGGGGAGATAGCTCAGCAGTCAAAGTACCTGCCTGGCAAGCACAAGGACCCGGGTTCAATCCTCAGTACAGCATGCTGTGCTGGCCCTCGAACCTGGGCATACTGTGCTGGCCACTGAAACTAGGCGTGGTGGTGTACATCTATAATCTCAGTGCTGGGAAGGCTAAAACCGTAGAGTCACTATGAGTCTGAGTTTCATAGTGAGACCCAGTACCAAATAAATAAATAAGTAAAATATTAAAAATAAAATTTTAAAAAATAAAAGAATAGAAAAATGGTGGAAGCCTTGAATGAGCAATATAAGAAAGAAACAGAAAGCATAAAGCAGATTCAAAGCTATATAGGAAATTTAAAAACTCTATTAAAATCTGACAAAAGCATTTCAGTGAAAATGAAAGTAGACTTTCAGACCTTGAAGACATCACTAATAACATCAGCTAATAACAGGGAAAGGAAAAATCTCTTAAAAATAACAAGGATCTGGGGTGAGGAGATAGCTCCGTGGCACAAGTGCCTGCCTGGCAAGTGCAAGTTCATGAGTTCAAACCCCTGGTCCTGCCAAAAAACAAAAACAAAACAAACAAACAAAAATAAAGGACCCAGGAAATGATAATTCAACAGCTACACGATAATGCAAACATGAACAACATAAGGCTAACAGACATCAATGAAAAAGAAGGTGCCAACACAAATGACGTAAAAAGAACATGACCTCAGAAGAAAGCAGAGGCAGTTATTCTATTCACAGACAATCTGAACTTCAAACCAAAAATGCCTAAAAGAAGATCACTACATACTGATTAGGAGAGAACTTCAAGAGGAAAAAATAATTGTAATAAGTATGTATGAACCCAATACAGGAGCACACAGCTATGTAAGACAAATTTTAAAGGACTTAAAAAAATCTAATAACCAGTAACACAATCTTAACAGAGAACCTGAACATTCCCTTATCTCAAAAAGATAGGTCAGGTAAACAAAAAATTAGCAAAGAGATACAAGAACTGAACCAAACTTTTGAACAAATGGACTTAGTGAACATTTACAGAGTGTCCCGCCAAACAACATCTGAATTCACATTCTTTTCAGCTGCTCATGGCACATTCTCTAAAATAGAGCACATGATTGTACTTAGATCATAAGTAAGTAAATTCAAGAAAACAAATTATCCCATGCATGTTACCTGACCACAGTGCAACCAACTTGGAAATTAACAACGAAAGAAACTGCAAAAACCATGCAAACATATGGAAATTAAATAACACCCTCCTCAGTAACCAATGGGTTACAGACAAACTTACACAAATTATTCAACAATACCTACAAACCAACAAAAATTTAAACAAAATTTACTGGAATTTATGGGATGCAATGAAAGCAGCACTCAGAAGGAAATATATAGCGTTAAACTTGCACATTAGGAAAAAATAAAGAGAATAAATAAATACCCTAAAGCAGCACCTCAAACTTTTAGAAAAAGAGCAAACCAAGCCCAAAGCCCAAAGAAGGGAGGAAATTATAAAGATTAGAACAGAAATCACTGCAATTGAGACCAAAGAAAACAACACAAAGAATTAATGAATCAAAGAGTTGGTTCCTTGAAAACTTAAACAAAATTGATAAATCCCCAGCCAGCCTCATTAAAAGAGAAAAGAAAAAACTCAAATTCAAGCAATAATAAATGAAAAGGATGCAATTACAACAGATCCTGTGGAAATTCAAAAGACCATCAATAACTACTTTGAAAATTTTTACTCTCACCAATTTGAATACATAGAAGAAACGGACATTCTTAGATAGGTGCAAATTACCAAAACTGAATCAAGAAGATATAAAAGTACAGAATAACCCAATACCAGCCATTGAAATTGAAACTATAATAAAAAACTTACCAACAAAGAAAATCCCAGGCCCCAGTAGATTCACAGCTGTATTATACAAGAAATTTAGAGAAGATTTAATCCCAATACTCCTCAAACTCTTCAATGAAATTAAAAATGAAACAATACTTCCAAAAATATTCCTGGAGGCAAGCATTATACTGATACCAAAACCAGAGAAATAATCCACTAAATAAGAGAATTGCAGGCCAATCTCTCTTATGAACATAGATGGAAAAAACATCCTCCAGAAAGTAATAGCAAATATAATGCAGCAAATCATCAAGAAGATTATACACCACAACCAGGTAGGATTCATTCCAGGGATGCAAGGTTGTTTCAACATACACAAATCCATAAACATAATACAGTATATCAATAGAGCCAAAACTAAGAACCACATGATCATCTCACTAGACACAGAAAGGCTTTTGACAAAATCTAACATTCATTCATGATCAAAGTCTCACAGAAAATTCAGATAGATGGCCTATACTTCAATCTAATAAAAGCTATCTATGACAAATAAATAGCCAATATCAACATAAATGGAGAAAAACTAAAAGCTTTTACTCTAAAATCAGGTACAAGACAAAGATGTGCACTATCACCACTCCTTTTCATATAGTTCTGGAAAGATTAACCAGAGTCTCTAGACAAGAGACATAAAGGGAGTAAGAATAGATAAAGAGGAAGATAAACTATCATTATTTGCATATGATATGATATTCTACATGGAAGACCTAAAAAGTTCCACCAAGAAACATCTAGAATTAATAAACAAATTCAGTAGCACTAAAAATCAACAGGATTTTTTTTACAAAGATAACAAACTCACTGAGAGAGAAATTAGAGAAACAATATGTTTTACAATAGCATCCAAAAAATGAAATTTTTAGGAATTAATCTAACAAAGAAAGTAAATGATCTGTACAATGAAAATTACAATATACTGAAAAAAAATGACTGAAGAAGATTTCAGAAAGTTAAAAGATATTCCTTACTCCCGGATAGGAAGAATCAACAATCTGAAAATGGCTATCCTCCCAAAATTATTATACAGTTTTAATGCAAACACTAACAAAATAACACCAACATATCTCATTTATCTGGAAGCAAGACAGACCTAGAATAACAAAGGCAATCCTGGGCAACAAAGGTGAGGCAACAAGCATTTCAATCCCTGACTTGAAACTATGCTACAAAGCTACTGTGATAAAATGAGCATGGCATTGGCAAAAATCCTATCTGGGGATCAATAGAACAGATTAGAAGGTGCAGACTCAACCAAAAACACTCAGCCAGCTTATGTTTGACAAAGGAGTCAAATATGTTCCCTGGAAGAAAAATAGCCTCTTTAACAAATGGTGCTGGAAAAACTGACATTCCACATGCCAAAAATTTAAACTAGTTCAAGGCCTATCATCATGTACTAAATTAAAGTCAAAATGGATAAAAGAACTAAACATTAAAACAGGAACACTAAATCTGCTGGAAGAGAAGGTAAGTGGAAATCCTAAAGACATAGGGGTAGGCAGACAGTTCATGAACAAAAGCCAAACTGCACAGGAAATACTCCAAAGAATCGACAAGTGGCATCTCATCTTATTATGAAGTTTCTGCACGTCAAAGTAAATCACCAAGAAAGTGAAAAGACAACACCCAAATTAGGAAAAATCTTAACTAACAATCACTAAACAAATTGCTTTATTGAGAAAAATAAAAAACTAAATAAATCAGGCCCCCACAATTCAAAGATCCAATTCAAAAACAGGCATCTGAGAACAATACACAATTCCCAGAGGAAGAAATACAAAAGACAAATAAATACATCAAAATATGTTCCACAACACTGGTCATTTGAAAAATGCAAATTAAAACATCATTGAGATACAGTCTCACCTCAGAAAGAATGGCTGTCATGAAGAAATTAACTAATAACAAATGATAGGCTATGGGGGAAAAGGCACCCTTTTCCACTGTTGATGGGAATGTAGACTGACACAACTACTATGGAAAACAGTGTGGAGACTCCTCAAAAAACTAGGATTAGAAGTCCCATTCAACCCATTAATAACCTTCTGGGTATTTATCCAAAAGAAATGAGAATATCGCACCTCAGTCATACATGAGCAATAATGTTTATAGCAAATCTTTGAAACAACCAAAATGCCCATCACCTGAGGACTGGATAAAAATGTGGTATTTTTATAAAAATGGAGTGTTATTCAACTATTAAGAAAGACAATCGAGGCTTTTATAAGGAAATTGATGCACTAGAGGCTATACTACTGAGATAAATCAGACCAAATGTGTAAATATCATATTGTCTCCCTAATGTAAGAACCTGAAAGAATAAATAAAATCCAAAAGAAATAATAGATATAGTAATATGGAAAGAAACTGAACATAAGAAATAAACAATAAAGGTGAGGAAGGACTTGGGAGATAGATCAGTGGACTAAGCACTTGCCTGACAAGTGCAAAGACCCAGGTTTGATCCCCATAACATATACCACACCAGTCCCACTGCAGGCACACCAAGCTGGCCACCAAGACCTGGCATTGTGCCATGCACCTGTAATCCCAGCACTGGGGAGGCTGAAACAAGAGGATCACTATGGTTCAAACAGCATAGTAAGACCTCATACCAAATACATTTTTTAAAAAGGGGGAGAGGGGAATGGAAAAAGGATAGGCAAAAAACTAAGGGAGAAAATCATGCAAGTATATATTCAGATGATTGTAGTTCTCATTTCATCAGTTTTTTGAAAATGGCAGTTAGTGTTTAAATTTTTCACTTTGGGCCAGCGAGATAGTTTGGCAGTCTAAATCACCTGATTAGGAAAGTTTATGCAAAGAGCAAGGACATGGTTCCATCTCCCACACTACATGCTGTGCCAGCCCCACCCCCAGGGTGGGCTGAGCTGGCCACAAAAAAAATTAATAAATAATATAAAATTTTCACTTTGAATAACTTTATATGCTACTATCTATAATCTGATCAATGACATTAAAGACAGCAGAGTGCAATACAAAGACCATGGTTGAATACCTCTCACCTTGCTCTTCTACATGTATACCATTTTGAATGTCTTAGCAATCAGTATCTTAAATACATTTATATTTAGCATCCTGTATCATATATATATATATATATATATATATATATATATTTAATAAAAAAGAATAAGAAAAACGTTTAAGGTTTATTGCAAGTAAACATTTTTTTAATTATTTGACCAATTATGTATACCTATAACTATTAATCGCAACAGATTTAATGATGAAAGTGTGTAATACAACCACTGTTAAATTTTTATTATTGTTTTGAAATTCTGTACCATTTGTACTGTTACTTGTTATTCTGTATTTGTGTTTGTTTCTGCTATTTGTCTTTACTCTTTAAAATTAATGTAAAAAATAATTCTTAAAAAAATGTTCAAGAAGGGCCCAGCAGGATGGCTCAGTAGTCTAAAGCACCTGCTTGGGAAAGCTTGGGCAGCTTCACGGACCGCGGTTCAATCCCCAGCACCACATGCTGTGCCAGCCCTGCCCTCGGGGCGGGCTGAGCAGCCATAAAAATGAGTGAATAGACAAACAAAGGTTCTGAAACAAGAAAAAAATCAATAATTAAATTAAATTTTTAAAAAATGTTCAAGGGATAGATAACTAAAATCATAATAGGGAATTATTTGCAGTCAGTGAAATTTATATTTTCAGAGAATATAGTGACAATGACATTTTTCATAATACGATTTTAAATGAAAATAATAGGACCTAGAACTGTATCTTTTTTTCTTTTTTCTTTTTTTGTACTTTAGGAAAAAGTCTACAGGGTGTTCTGGGTCTCACTACTAGAACAGACTTGTAGTGGTCCATCTGAGTACAGCCTCCCAAGAGCCAGGATTACAAGTGCATGCCACCATGCCTAGTCTCAATTGCCTACTCAGCACACCCCAGTGGCAGGGCTGGCACAGCAGGCCCTGGGCATCGAACCCCTGGCCCCTGCACTTGCTTACAGGTGCTATAGTCCACTGAGCTATTTGACCAGCCCTAGAACTATATCACTATAAGTGGGCCAAAAACACATTACTTAAAGAAATATCCTATAAAACTGATATTTGGCGACCCCACTCGTAATTTATGAGAAAAATTCAAGCGGACAAAAGTGTAGTTGAATAAATTCTCTTACCATCTGACCTATTTTTAAATAAAATGAGGTAGATGTCCCAGAATTGGATATTTCAAGTAGAGCATAAATAACACCAGACATGCTTGATATAGAGTAGAATTAAGTATGGATTTAAAAATTATAAGGTACTGTCTTGTCTTCTGTAATTCCACTCCACAGTAGGTAGGTGTCTTTAATCCATGTATTTTTGCTTTACTTTCCCTTTGTTTGCTTTGGTGCTTTGTTTTGTTTTGTTTTGGCAACTTAACTCTTTTAGGCATTTGATGTCTTCAGCTTTCATTGATGATTCAGTGAAAAGGAGTTTGCTTAATTATTTCTACCTCAAAACACTAAAACATTCAGACCTGTCTCATATGCCTTAGAGAAAAATTATATGTGGATATAGATAGAGATATAGATATAGATATAGACATAGACATAGATATAGATATATAGATATAGTTTAGAGAGAGAGAGTGATTTGACAAATCAGAAACAAGGGGAAAGGGGCTTTAATCATAACTCATGGCTATAAACAGGAAATCTATGCCATTTGAACGAGTGCGTCTGTGCTCATGCCACCCTGAATGTGTGTGATCTCGTCTGAACTACAGAAATTTGAAATGACTAAAAATTGAATGTATTTATTCATGTTATACAGGACATAGTATAGCTCAGGCTCATAGTGCTCCTCCTGATTCAGCCTCCCAAGTGCTGGGATTACATGCACTGTGCCACCACACCCCGTTTTGGTGGCCAGCACATCATGCCCTGGGTTCTAGGGCTAGTGCAGTGTGTGGTACCAGAGATGGAACCCAGGTCCTTATGCTTCCAGGCAGGTGCTCAGGCTTCTAAGCTATCTCCCCAGGCCCTAAAATTGATTTTTCTTTTTAATGTATTAGTACAGGATCTACAGGGTCTCACTATACAGATCAGACTCATAGTGATCCTCCCTGTTTTTCAGACTCTTAAGCTCTGGGATTACAGGTGGGTGCCACCATGTCCAGCTTCAGTCTCTATCAAAGCATGTCCTGGAGGCAGGGCTGGTATGGCAGGCCAGGAATCAAAACCCCAAAACCAGCCCCTGGGTCTGCCTAAGCAGGCACTTTAATCTGCGGAGCTATCTAGCCAACCCAAATTGAATTATTTTTTATGCAAATGATAAGGCTTATCTGTAACACTTCAGCATTTCCAATGACTCTGAAACTTTTACTTGTTCATTTTTTAAAGTTGTGCATTAGTTTTCATATTTTTTGTGTTTTGTAGCTATAATTTTAATAAACTTTTATATCCCCAAAAAGAGGGAAGAAAAATAATTCAAATTAAAGTCTTAAAATAATAGCTCTAAGCATCCCTAGACAGTGGGAGTATTTAAGCACCCCCCCTTAGTATTAAGGGAGAGGGCTGTGCTTTTTGAAAATAAGATTTTATACTCAGAGAAATTAATTGTGATGTTAAACTGTGCTTCATGTTTAAATAATCCCATGTGCATATTCTTTCACTTTCAGCACAGCCCAACCACACCAAAGCAGTTCAAAGAATGCTCCACTGCCAAGCCCCTGACATTTTCTAGGCCTGAATAAAAATCAAACTCGTTTCCCCAGTTCTTTATCCCCACAAGAAATAGTTGAGACACCTGGAAAGGATAATTTGAAGGCTGTGAGGAATGAAATTGCAGGAGGGCACACCATCCTGCCCCCTGCTCATTCTCGTGTGACTGCTTGGCCTATGTTCATCTGGAAATGAGCCTGCCTCTGTTTGTATTTTTTGTATCCCTCCCTTCAGTGAAAACTGTCAGGTCCTTTGTGGTCCCTACCCCGCCCACTCCAACCAAGGATGTCTTAGCTCGGCTGGATGAGGAGTTTCTCAAAGCAAAGAGACAGGATTTGGGGCTCTCAGCAAGACGCCAAGGTGAGCCAAGAGCCTTGCCTTCCCTTTGCACCCCATTCCCTCTGCAGCATGATTCTAATGCTAGAATACATCCAGAGAGCAGGGCTGAGGACTGGAAAGATGAAGGGGCCCTGAAGTGACAGCGTGGTAGGGGCAGCAAGGCAGTAGTGAGCAAAGAAGAGAGTAGAGGCCCTCTCCACACTGTCTTTTGAAGACTGACTGAAGGAAACCCACAAGTATCAGTTCTGTCCAGAAACTAAATCAATCATATGTGTGTAATTATACCAAAGGATTAAGACATACAGGATCAATGGCTATGTGCGTACTAGAGAATCAGAGGTCCAGTGACTGCTTGGAAATTCAGAATGAGAGGGATCCATGACACAGCACCAGTCCAGGATCAAAGACTGGCAGCTCAGGGGAGATCACCCACTGTGTGTCTGTTTTTGCAAGATTAAAAATACTAGAGACTGGTGTCCAAAGGTGATTTCCTTCTTTCCCTTTTATTCTGCCCAGATCGCAAGCCTGTCTTGCCACCCACATAATGAGGGTCTTCCCCCTCAGTTTGCTGGTCCCACCTGTGATACATCCACAGACACACCCAGAACCATGCTTTACTGGTCTGCTGGGTGGCTCTTAATCCATTCAAGTTGTTATATCATAACTAATAGTCACATCATGTGAAACTGGAATACTGATGTTTGCTCAACATTTTTTTTTTTCAGTACTGGGAACTGAACTCAAGACCCTGCGCTTGCCAAAGCAAGCACTTATTCTACTGAGCTGCCTCTCTGGCCCCTTCAACAAATATCTTACAGCACTTATTATATGACAATCACTTTACTAGCTGCCAGAGAGAGATTTACCTGAATACTGCTTTCATGGAGGTTATACTCCAGTGGCTCAGTATCAGAAGATTGCCCTACAGCAACTGGAAGACTTACAACAATTCCAGGCACGGTGGTGCATGGGCTTATCCATCTCTTACATGGTCCTGGCAGGCTTGAGAAAAGGACAGTGCCAACCAGAAACACCTGACTATATGGAAAAATTCAAGGCACTCTACACAAGGTACACCAGTCTACCACCATCCTTAACCACACAAGAGGGCATACTGAATTGTAAAAGCAGATGTTAATGATTCCAAAGAAGTGCTGATTTCTCAGACTGAGCAATAGCTCCCTGGGCACTACAATAGGTAAAATCACCAACTAGATGAGATTAGTTGGCAACTATCCCAACTGTAACTTCACTATCAATCTCCCAGATAGCACATGTATTTATACTGTCTTAATTCTGCCCCAAGTCTTCCAAGAAGCCTAGCTATAACATCAGATTATGTCTGATCAAAACCAGAAATGGGGCTTATGGTTACCAGGAATTCCTCCACATCCCAGGCTGATTTTCCCTGAGAATGACAGAGGTAGAATAATGGGCAAAGCATGAACTGGAACCATAGAGGGCTAGTTTTCCAACTCGGCTCCACCACCTACTACTCTATAACTACAGGAAGTCACTAAACTTCAATTAAGCTCCAGTGTTCTTGGCCCCAAAATGTGGATAAGAATACCTGCCCAGTTATATTTTGGGAATGATTAAGTACAATCTCTTCACATCGTAACCTATTTACTGCATCCTATAGAGCAAACCTAGAAAGGTCTGCCAAAAAAGAAAAAGGAGTCACTCGAAACCCAGACAAGAGGAGGAAGCAGCTCCTGCAGCCTGCTCTTGTGGAAGCCATAGGTGGAGAAGTGAGAAGACGCCTGGCACGATATGCAGACATCTAGGGCATCACCTGAGCTCAACACAGGCTTCAGTGCAAGTGCAGGGGAGAAGCCATCAGTGTAACAACTCCCCTAGAAAAGAGTGTACAACCAGTGCAATTTTATTTACCTCAAAAGCTCTGGGTTCTGAAAAATCCATTCTAGAAATAATGAAAAGAAGAAAAACATGGCCTTATTTTTGTTTACAGAGGGAAAGTCTCTGGGACATGCAGCCCATTGTTTGATGATACCTCAGAGCTCACCCCCCACCACCACCACTTCCTGTAGATAGCAGAGTAGAAAGGTCTCTCAAGGCTCTGACCCACATCCAGCTGAACTCCCACTACTCTGTCTTAGTATTTATTTATTTATTTATTTATTTATTTATTTATTTATTATGGCCAGCTCAGCCTGCCCTGGGGGCAGAGCTGGCACAGCATGTGGTGCCGGGAATCTAATGGAACAGCAGTCCCTGCAGTTGCTTTCCTAAGCAGGTGCTTTCCTAAACAGGTGCTTTACACCACTGAGCCATTTCGCCGGCCCTATCCCAGCATTTTATGTTAGCTGCCAATTCACCATGGCTTCCCCACACAGCTAGTGTACTTCTCCTTTTCTGCCTCTCCCTCCCTCTTCCTGCTCTTCACTCAGACAGCCCTATTTTGTTTCCCTTTAACCTTCCTGCAGAGACACGTGTTCCTTCTGCAGCCAGACGAAGCTAACAGAAGCCACAGCCCAGGGCTGGGGGCCAGGGCCCAAGGACCTACAGGACCAGGACAGTGGTCTGGGGCCTTCTTCAGTCAGTGGCTCTCAACTGAGGTACTTTAGAACCAACTCAAGAGCTTTTAGAAACATGCAGATGTCAGAGGCTTTACCTCAAACCTACTAAATCAAATGGGGATTAGGGGCGACTCCACTCTGGATTCTAAAATCCAGCCATATGGAAAATCCACTGCTCACAGATAAGGACTTTTTTACAAAGCAAATTGGACACTGTGGTGTTCTTCAAAGACTCTATGAATATACCTGATGAACAATGACACAAAAGCAGAAATCACAACTTGAATATTTGCAAAGCAGAGGCTAGGTAATACAGACTTTGGGATATTTAAGACCTGTGTAAGTTAACAGTAAAAGAGTTTATGATCTCTCAAAAGACCTTGTAAAACAAAGGTGAAGGGGAGTGAAAATGAAAAATGTTGAGTCATAAAAGGCTCAAGTCAATAGCTTCTGTCATGGCCAGGTCTGCTGATAACCCACTACTATTATGGACTATTGGACAATATATATGGCTACTTTCTGTTAGTTCAATGAGAAGGAAGATTTGTACCAATAATGTTTAGAAAAGTTATCATGTCTGCACCTTGGTCTCTGAACAACTACTTTGAAGACAACAATATGCATTATATTAATTATTGTGGCTGTCCTACTAAAGTGTTTGAAACTGTCTTATTGTTATTTCTTTTTTATTAAAATTAATATTTTTAAAAAGAAAAGAAAAATGTCTGGACATTTGTCCCCAGACTAACCAGTGCCAGTTTTGCAATTATCAAAATAAAGTGTAATTCAGGTAAAAGTATAATTTGTAAGCATATCAAAGACAATGGAATCTCTTAAGCAACAACTAAAATGGTTTCCTTAAGGATCAATAATGAAAAACAGTATGATATCTTGCAAAGGGTAACTATATGAGAAAAGAAATACAACCAACACGGCATTTTTACTTGGGTACAGCATTTTGTAGAGCAGCGCAAGACACTTTAATTGCTAGCTTGGTTCAAACTGGTAGGAGAGCAAGTTACATGTTTATAGCACTAACAAAAAGTTATGAAGAAAAAAGGTGAGGCTCTTTGGCAATGCTCCAGCAAGAGGCCCTTAGTACTTTGCTCTGGGGTCAGGGCTTATTTAATTTTACATTCTAATTAGAAATATGGAAGAGAGGACAAAAGACCATGCAAAGAAATCTAAAGAAGACTTAAAAGGTGGATGTCAGCTCACCCTGAGAGAAGGTAGATGAGTTGTAAGATTTAACTTCCGGGGAAAAAGACCAAAAAGCTAAAACTATTGGAAAAAAAAAAAAACAGACTAGGTAAAAAGAGAAAATTCACTGGAACCCTTTATTAGTGCAGAAGCAAAAGGTCCTAAATAACTACAGAAATGTCTAAAATATCAAGAGGAGAAAGAAGACAGTATCTGGAGAAGCAGTCAGACGGCTCAGGAGCCAGCAGGTCCTAGGGCACGCTGTCTGGCATGGTCTTCCAGCCAGCAGCAGCAGGAGCAATGGCAGGGCAAAGAGCATCTAGTCCCAAGAGTGATTGAAAAGGCCAATGAAATCAGACACAGAAGGTCATATACCACATTTTCTCTTGCATAAGAAACTCAACATATAAATAAAAAGCAAGCTAAGAGATAGATTATAGGAAACAGAAAGGTAGACCTTCTGCCAATGGGCAGGGAATCTAGGGATGAAGGAGAAAAGATGAAAAGAAAAGAAAAAAAAAAAGATTAGTACTGACATAGACATAGGCCAACTTTCCAGGATGAATATATTCCATATGTATAACAAACATGTACTAATACGAAATAAATTTTAAAAAGAAATGCATATTTCATGTGGAAATTTTAAAACTTTATTGCACAAAAACACATTTATCCCATCAGTCCTCTCCCCTTCTAAAGAAATTCTAGAAGTCTTCTTTCTTGACTGTCTCCACAAAGTATGATCAAAAATTGGTGGGTGCTACTGCCAACTGTGGTCCAATGGAAAGGCAGATTCACGAAGACACTACAGTGAGTCCTCAGTCAGCACGCAAGTTCTCAGTGTTTCCCAAAGTGAAAATGATCCTGAAAGGTGAATATTTTGAATTTATCTATAATATCAAAGAAGAAGCCACAGCAGCAATGATAAATATAAGGTATTCGTGAACGAAGACTCCCAAAAGTGCTTCTGAAAACAGTCAAGATAATGGGACAAGCGTATTTGAAACAGGAGGGGAGTATGCGGAGGGAGCTCAGTGATGCTTAATAATAACCCATATTTTTCTGTAATAAATAACTTTAAATATTCACTGTATTTTTATCAGACCCTATGTAATGATTAACACCTATAGATTATTTCTTCTAGGAAAATAAAAGCCTATGAGAGGATCAAAGAAGAAAAAGAAGGAGAGCAGGTCTCTGGTAGAAGCAAATTTCCACTACTCTCTTTGAGATAAGAACCAGCAAAAATGCTACGTGTCTGTGGTGTTAGTCCTGTCTTAGATACTTCACTTATTTTGTCCCATTTAACAGAGTGGCAGAGCTGTGAGGCAGCTATGAACTTGGGACCTGGGAAAGCTGCACAGCGCATACAAGAGCTTGGGGCTGGTGAGCGCACCGGGGGATGCATTTGTGGCTCACGTGCTCCCGAGCCTGCGCTGGCCTCTGGCATCACTCACTGTTCCGGTCAGGCAGCTGTCTCCCTGCCCTTCCCATTCCCCCTCCATCCGAGCTTGACCTCTGCCCCCACACCGGCAGCCAGACCTTCTCACAGTGGCCTCATGAGCAGGACTTCATACTCGGCGCTGTTTGCAGAGGTTTCAACAACCTCACCGCCCCTCTGGCTCACTATAGAACCATAGGGCAAAGGTCCCCTTCTTCTGGGAGTGATTCTCCTCTGTCAAAATGCTTCACACAGAATTCTGTGGCTTCTGACCAGTCAGTGAACCTCTGTCCCCACTGGATCGAGAATCACACAGAAGGGACAGGAAAGGCGCCCGCAGGATTCTGGCATTTGGAGGCAAACTGTGCAGGGCAGAGCTGGCGAGTGAAGAGGCTGCAGCGGAGGTGAGAGAATGAGGCCAGAGCCCAGCATCGCCTTTGAGAGCTGGAGCCGCCTGCCCATGTCTCTCCGCCTTGCCTCTGTTTTCCTTTCAGTGGGTGCTAGAAAGACAAAATGGAGCAGAAGCACAGCCCCAGGAGCCCCCAAGAGCCCCTTCGGCAGACAGAGCTCCTCGTGTACTTCCTCCCTTGACTGCCTCTTCAGGCACTACTCTAGCATCTCCCGGAGTTGGCAGTCTGATTCCCCTCTGAAGCTGTTCTTCCAAGTGATTACCCCCAGTGAGCTGAAGGGTCGCAAACAAGCAAAGGATGCCCTGTCACACGTGAGCCTCTTAGGGCAAACAAGAAGGAGGGGTGTGGGATGAGGAGGAAGGACAAATTATGAAATCCAAGTCTAAGAGATTTAATCTGAACACTGCCAGTAAAAGCAATCTCTTGCTGACTCTAAATAAGGCTCCTATGATTTAGACCTCCTGGGCACACAGAGAAACTATTGGGGTGTTGAAAAATGAAAACCAAACCCAGAAGGGCAGAACCCAAGCAAAACAAACAAAAAAGACAACAACAAAGAACTGTGAACAATTTCAAATGAGCCTTCATTCAGGCATCTCATGCAGTGCTTGCAAGAGCAGCTATGAGCACCACCAAAAGACCTGGTGAGCGTGACTCAACCCGACTCTGTCACCAAGAAGAGGGACTGTGCAGAGCTCCTGTTTACTCAGTTTACCACTGAAGTGGGTTTCTATCAAACACAGCCTTCCACCATGACAAGGGGATAAGGCCTAACAGACAATATAAATTATTCTGCTATAGCTGTTTTACTAGGCCATTCAGATTCCATCCTTGGATTTCTTGAGACTTTGCAATTCTAGAACAAAGTGGAAGGAAGGAACCAGCAGGATAAAAAGCCAAAGAGTACGTGACAAGTGGTGGCTGGGCCACCATGGCTCCCATCGCATCCCATGAGAGGAAGGCGAAGATGCGCTGCACTAAGGCACACAAAGACAGGAGGTGTCCCATGAGGTGGGGAGAGCAGCAGCCCGGGCACCCGATCTCCAGAGCCCCTCGTGCTGGGGATGCGACTCAGAGGCAGGGTGCTTCCCCAGCAGAGGCAAAGGCCTGGGTTCAATGCTCAGTGCTGAAAAGAGAAAATATAACAGGATAAAACATTCTAGGAAATGGAATTCTACTTTCTAGAATCTGAGACTCTGGGTTAGGGCGAGGCATCTGCTTTTTCAGTAAGTTGTTCAAGTGACCTCAAGTGATCCAGCTGGCATGTGATACTGCACGCTGTGCCGGCCCCACCCCAGGTGCGTCCAGCTGGTCACCAAGTCTGGGTGTGGCCGTGCACACCTGTAATCCCAGCACTAGAGAGGCTGAAACAAGAGGATCACTATGAGTCTGAGCTGCATAGTGACACCTTGTACCAAATATATAAACTTAAAAATAATAATAAAAAAAGATATGCAGATTCCTGGTCATGTGCCTGCCCTATCTCCTCTGAGGAAAACTCTGGTTTCTGAAATATATATATATATATATATATATATATATATATATATATATATATATATATATATTTTTTTTTTAATTTGATTACACAGTTCAGACACATAGTGATTCTTCAGTCTCAGCCTTCCTAGCGCTGGGATTACAGGTGTGTGCCTGGCACAGCATGCAGTACTAGGGATACAGCCAGGTCCTTGTGCTTTCAGGCAGGCACTTAGACTGTAGAGCTCTCTCCCCAGCCTCAGTTTCTCAGAAATTAATATATTCCAATAATCTCCAATGCAGACACCTAAAGGGAAATAGGCTTGTTCTGGAAAAGATGGCTGTAGACCTTGTCAGCAGCAAACAAGACCCAGATCAGCTTACAGAGGAGTTGGTAGCAAGGCCAGCTGGTAGGAAAGGGGAAGGGTGCCAAATGAATGGTGACGCCCCCCTCACTAAAGTTCTTGCCACATGAAGAAAGAACCTTTACCTAGGAGCATGTGTCCCTTGGAAAAGAAAAATCCTGGAAAACAGATTTTTATTGCTTAGGGGTTTTGTTTTGTTTTGTTTTGTTTTGTTTTGTTTTGTTTTAAGAAAGAGGACAGAACTGATACTTCTATATAGAACATGAGTATCTTAAGAGCTTAGCATACTGAAAATCATCTTAAATTTTTAATTTTATGTTATTACTAGCTTGATTACAATGTTCAGTTTTTTAAAAGAACAACAAAGGACAGTCACTCATCTGTACTCTAATGGGAGAGAAGGCACTCCATAGTCAAAAGACATTCAGTCCAAAAGCCAACAGGTCCTGGACAGTGCTGGTGCTTGGAGCCTCAAGTCTCAAACACACTGAGTTCAGAACCAACATCATAGTGCATGCCTATAATGTACACTCTGGGAGGCTGAGGCAGGAAGATTTTAAGTTTTAAGCCAGTCTGGACAACTTAGTGATTTAAAGACCCTGTCTCAAAAAAAAAAAAAAAAAAAAAAAAAAAAAAATCTCTTTAAAGATCTGGGGAGACAGTTCAGTATGAAGGTTTTGAGTTCATTCCCAGTAACAATGAATACCCCAAGTACAGGAAACAGCCATTCCCTGGCTATACCCCACACCTGTGCTCAACACTCTGTATCAACTGACACTCTCCCTTCTTCCAAACCAAGACCCCCTTAATCTGTCCTTGGAGGGTTTGCTGAGCACCTACTGTGTGCTCTGGGAATATGAGGAAACTGTACCCTCTGCCTAGCAGTGTCTTTACATGTCATTCCAGTGTCAAAAAGATAGCCTGAAAGCCCTGCATAAAATATTAAAGAATAATAAGTGACCAGAAACTCAAGATCTGGAAGCAGAAACTCCTTACAAGTCCTTATAAGGAGCAAAAGTCCCTTTTTACATTTATTGGGAAGAAATCAAAGTATATTTTATTCCAAAAAGACAATGTTGTAAATGACCACCAGATAATCAGTGCAAATCTCAGGAATTCACAGTGGAGTTGAAATCATAGATACACACAGGCAAAAACAGGAAACCACAGGCCGCTGCATTATTAGAATCAATTCTATATAACTTAAAAACAACTAAAGTCACAAAATGCTACTTAATTCTAGTTTCATGATAAAAAAGCATTTTGTAGAAAAAATAAGAAAACTTGAATCTATAAGGATTTTAGATTCTTATCTCACACTATAAAATCTTTTTTTTATTCATAAAATAGTAATGCTTATTGTGGAAGTTTTTAAAAATATATTACATTTAAAAGTAAAAAATTAGGTTGTGCTAACTACTGTTAAATTCTAGTGTATTTCTGTCCAGATTTTAATCAAAAAATACATTTTGGTGTTTTTTATTATAAAATAATATTTATAATAATTACATCAATATTGTATATTAGTTCTCTTTTTAGTTCTTGCACAATTGATTAACTAAAAGTTCTACCTCATTTTAATTTTTATTTGGTTACTGTTAAAATTGGTCTTTGCTTTCTTCCTTTTTAATGAACACTTGAGTGCTGTCACATTTAAAGTTATTTCTTGCCTTTTTTGCCTACTTTTCTACTGAAGACCTTACAGATGTTGTTAATTTGAATGTATGTTATCTCCTCAGTCATATATACATGGATATGTGTGCATGTGTACTACAAACATCCTCATGGCTTGTCATTCCAGTTCTCATTCCATTACATCAAATTTTTTAAAAGAATTCTTTGTTATGGACATATAATTAACACTATGCTCTTTAATCACTTAAGTGTCTTTTCTGAGTGGCCATTGGGCTTCAGAATGCCAACAGAAGTGCTGGCCAAATACTTCAGTGGATTGAAGTGCCTGCAAGCAGGCACAGGGTCAGGGGTTCTATCCTGGTTGCACTGAGATGGCAATTGAGACTGCATTGGGTGTGATGGTGGGTGCCTGAAATCCCAGCTCTTGGGAGGCTGTAAACAAGCTGATCACTACGAGTCCAATCTAGTAGTGAGACCCTGAACACTCTGTAGACCCTTCCCTAAAATGCAAAAAAAAAAAAAAAAAAAAACAATATCAACAGACATCTGTAAACTGGCCACTGTTCGATCTAGATTGCTGTTGTCAATAGTAGGCAGAATAGGTAAAAGAGTTGCTTTTAAAAAGCAACCTGAAAGTCTCAAAAGCTTAGAAAATGACATTTTATTTTTCACTTGGGCTATAAGTGCTTCATGGGTCATGGAGGTTTTTACAGCCCTTTCCATAAAGAGTCACACATCATTTTCAATTACATTTTATTGGCCAAATCAAGTCACATACATATATCTGTTCTAACAGGCCATACTTCAAGAGAACTCAAGACTATTCAGTAATAGGCATGAGCACCATTAACAAGCTCCCTTATCAATCTAAAGCACACATGTGAATACAGTCCACATATCTACATGGCTAGATCCCCTTAGGGTCAGTGATAGGCTTTTAATATCTCAGATTTTTGCAAGGGATAGAAGTGACCTAAATTAAGTATACAGATTGTATGATTTTTAATAGATTGTATAAACCAATGATATTTGCCTCCATAACACTTAGAATTAAAATTTGATTTTTTAATTTATTAATTGTTACAATATCCATTGCCCTAAATTAACTGGACTGAACTATAATTTGCCTATGCTTTATTTTCAGATTTAGGTTAATAATTATACAGCATAGATAACAATTTAACTATACATGCAAATAATCCTTAAGTTATAATTCAATCAAAACTTATCTATTTTAAGGCCAGCCAGATAGCTCAGTGGACTAAAGCACCTTAGGCAGGCTCAGAGACCAGGGTTCAATCAAGTAACCATTACACGACCAAAAATCATAAAAGAAGGAGGAATTGAGTAAATAATGCTATATTAAATACATGTAAGTAGATTCCTTTACTCTGGACTTTTCCAGATCTTTAATATGGTGCTAATAGATTCTAAGTCTCTGAAAGGTCTTTAACTGTTCCTCAAACTTATCTAAACACAGAAGGCTATTTTAAATAATGTTTTGCGACATATTTTGAAACTCTTTAAAAGAAAGAAAAAGATAAATGAGTTCTTGACTGAGAAGACAACTTCATTTAAAAGTTAATTAATGAAGACCAATAGTTGAACTACGGAAAGCTATACCTTACATCCCTGTGGTCATAAAGACAGAATTTTGTCATCCCAAGGTTTACTCATCACTTGCAGATTTAGGTTAATAATTATACAGCATAGATAACAATTTTGTCATCCCAAGGTTTACTCATCACTTGCACCTTCAGGGGATTGATCTAGTCATTACAGGCTTCCACAAGATGAATACAATATAGCTCTTTCACTACTATATGATGAAACCAAGTCTTAAGTCAAATTTTGTTCACAGACACTTACTTACAGGCATTTACTTATTAACAACTCATATGACGTGCTGTATAAGTTCATAGAGGTCCAGCTTTCTGTCCTGTAAAGATCTTTCATCTCCAGCTCTACTAAACATTTCCTCAAAGCAAACATGGAATTCACAGAAGCAGAATTCTGGAACCTTCATGACCCACACCAGAAAACTAGGGCCCCATCCCAATTAACAAGCTGGGTATATGAGCAGTTAAAGATCAAATGTCAGATGTTATCTCCCAGAGAAAGACTTCAGGCTTCTCTGGGCTCTTGTACCCTCCTGCATAGAGACAGGAAATGCCTCTAACATTTTGGCCCATGTATAGCCCTGCATAACTACCGGAACAAAATATCACAGCTTAGGTAATATAAACCAAAGTTTTCTCAAAATTTTAAAGGCTGAAAGAGCAACATAAAGATGTTGGCATGTTTGCTTTCTCTTGAGACCTGCATCCTTGGTTTGTGGGTGGCTCAGTCCCTTACTACAGTGTCTGAACACTCTTTGCTCTGTACCCTACATTTCTGGAGTCTTTCTGTCTAACCAGATGTCACTTTCTCCTACAGACTCCACTCAGATTGCATGAGGACCCAAACTAGTGGCCTTATTCTAATTTAACCACCTCTTGAAAGGCCACACCAAATACAACCATATTCTGAAATTCTGGAGTTAAGTCTCAACATATAAATGTCGGGGCTCTGGGGCCCGGCAGGATGGATCAGTGGTCTAAAGCGCCTGCTTAGCAAAGTGAAAGCTTGGGCGACTGCAGGGACCGTGGTTCGATCCCCGGCACCACAAGCTACAGCAGCCCTGCCCTCAGGGCAGGCTGAGCCGACCATAAAAATAAATAAACAAACAAAAGTTCTGAAACGAGAAAAAATAATAAAATAAATGTCGGGGCTCTCTGCGCTCATGCGACGAACTTCCTGTTCCAGCCCCGACCCGAATCCCAGCCTGTAGCAGAGCCCGCGCGCCGGCTGGGTCAGGATCCTTGGCCCGCCTTCCCCACCCCGCTCCCCCACCTTTTTTTTTTAAACCCTCCAGCCCAAGCTCCAGCACCGTACCCATCAAACATCTCGTCTGGCAACCAGTCTGGTCCACGAGCCTACCACGATTACTCAATCCCAAAGCTCCACCTCCCCCTACAGACCACATCTGCTGGGATTCACAGAAGCTAGCAGCCAGAGCTCCAGCACAGAGTCAGGAACCTCTGTAGAGGAACCAGCTTGGAGTCTCCAGACCAAACGCCCATAGACACAGCATAACGCCACCGAACTGCAGAGGCCGTTTCCACACAAAATGATAACAAGAAGGAGTAGGCTGCAATCTCAGGGTCTGTGCCCACCCAAACCAAATACAGAACACACTATCATGGAAGAAAATAGGAACCATACAGATGAAACCTCTGAATTGGTAGCATCTGAGGCAGACACACAAGTGCAGAAACTTATAGAGCAACTGAGACCAGAGATAACATCTGAAGTAAAAAAAGAAATACATGAAGTGGAAAAACGGCTGGAGAAACGTATAGAGGACATTAGAGCAGAAATAATATCTAAAGTTGACAAAGACATGCCTAAATCAATAGCATCCCAAGTAGGGGAACAACTACACAAAAGTACAAAGGAGAACAGAACAGAAATAATCTCTGTATTAGAGAGAGA